>JAOBAT010077818.1:0-13719 GCA_026413305.1 Hydrozoanthus tunicans | reverse complement strand
GCATAGTTCCAAAAACAATGCACCCTGAAAATGCCGATAACTGCAATGAAGCAATCTGTGCTATGGTCTTCAGTTTTAAAATAACCAGTATCTAACGTAGTAACTCATGTCATCCAGCTTTTGCTTTTTATATAAGAACAGTTTTCATTTTTCAGGCCGAGTGCGTTATGTCTAGGGTATAATTTAAAGTCCCTATCAAGCTTAATTTTATACTTTTTATTTTATAACTGTTGTCATCTGTGAGCTCAAAATTTGAATAACCAAAGCAAACTTCCGCGTCTAAATATGCTTCTTAACCAAGAATGTAAATTTTGACCGAGCGGTCGGGGACTGGTAACCTGCGACGCAGCAGCAGTGATTTATGTGGTTTTTGTTTAAAAATTTCCATTTTCTCTTAAAAAATGTCATAATTTTTTTATTTCAAGCAATTTCAATAGAATAATTCATTGATTAAAGTTATAACAATGTGACTATTGTAGCCATAATTGAAATATTTGAGATAAAAAAGATTGTCTCTGCTTCATACCTCGTTCTACGTCATATGCCTCCTGCTACGTCATCATTGTACGATTTAAGTCTAAAAAATGTAACAGGAACGACAAGAAAAGGCTTTATTTTCAAAAATTACTATTATTAAAGAATGCTAATTTTCATCTGGAACATAAAAAAATAAGTTTGATAGGGACTTTAAACAATCTTCAACCTGAGTAATCTTTCTTAATCCACTGTTTTTATTCGTTTTTTTCTGTAGATATGGCCGGTAGTGTACGAATAAAGCATTGTTGTTGTTCTTGCAGTTTTGATTCTACCCCCCAAAAAACTTGACAATTCACACGTTATTTTTTTCAATTCTTTATTTTAGAAATGCATTGTGTACGAGCTCCAAAAATTGTTTCCAAAAAGCCCCACAAGATGGCGCCAGTATATTCTAAAACAATTCCTTGTGGACCTTACACAGCTAAAAAAACTCAGTGAAAGTAACAGTTGGTAAAACTCTTCCTTGTACTAAAAACACTGTGTGTGCCAAATTTGAGGTTTATCTATTCTCTCTTTGCAATTTTGAAGTCAGTTTTAGACTTTTATGCTTTAGGAATTGTGGGTAAATATACAAGACGCCATCTTTGCGTTTTTGTGGATCCACTCTTAAAATATTTATTATGCTTTTTCTTCAAACCTTGAATTCATTCGCTTGCCTCTTGGACTTTAAAGCGAAAATGAAGTGAAGCCTCATGTTAATTCAGTAGATAGATCTTGCTCAATGGGAAATAGCGGTGAAAAAACTTTGCCAAACTCTTTACTGGTTCTGGAGGTATCAGCATTTAGACTTTGCATCTGATGACGTCACGAGTGGTTCCGACAAATAATTTTACTTTTTTTAAAACTCTGCTGCCAATCCATAGCCTTTGGAGGAGTTTCAGCCAGACCTGGACTGATTATCTATCTCGAGGTACATCAACAGCCCAACTTTGGCTAAAACACACCTAGTCCCAGCAGATTTTAAAAAATGCAAATTTGTCGCAACCACTTATGACGTCATCAGGTGAAAACTTTAAATATTAATATCTCAAGAACCAGGGAGACTTAGGCAGAAACTTTTCACCGTTTTTCCTCATTTAGCAAGGTCTATCCACTGAAGTAATACAATTTTTCAATTCATATGCACTTTAACCTGGCTTGTTTATTCCTGGGGATTACGTCATCACGGAAAAGAAAGTACCAAATTTAACCTCTTGTCTTGTCTCGTGACAAAGCTTTCTTCTCATTGATTGGCGTAATAAGCCTATTATAAATACGTTTGTACCCTTAATGAAAAGCAAATTGACCTTTGTTTTGCTTGGTCATGCAAAGCCCGATTCCAAATCTAACTACTTTAAAGTGCACAAAAAAATAAACTATCAAACGCAATTCACGGAGGTGCCTAGTCGACCTCAACTGTCCAATTGCTTGGGATTCTGCCATACTGAAATAAAAAGCAAGACAACTAGTGTCAAAAATATTGTTGTTGTAACTGGGTGTTAACACTTAAAAAACTGTGTAAAAAGTTTACTGTGAACAAATTTTTAGTAAGGAAGAAACCTTCGTCGAAAAACATCACTTTAAATGTGTAATAACACAATAAATAGTAATGACAAAAACCAAAAAAAAATAATTATTGTCAGCGACTGTACCTGGATTCCAGTCAACTCTTCGTAGAACCGTTTCGTTATCTCAGCACCATTTTCCATGGTAGGAATCATGTAGTCCTGAAATTGTATAGATATTAAGTCTCTTACAAATTACGAAGATACAGTATTTTCGCTTTTGACATTGATTACGAGGCTACCTATGGAAAGCCCAATCAAAGATTCGGTCTGCTTTTTCTTTGTCGTCGACCGGACAAAATTCAGATCCCAAATTTCCTTGAAGCACCAGCTCGGACACACTGTTTGGACTCTAGACTCATAAGGTTCATTTCGTGCTCGAGCGTTGTGGTACAAAGAAGAAGAAATTTTATTTTTCAAAATACCGCAAATGCCGAGTCAGTTAGTTTAAAGCAGGCTACTGGACTAAAAGTAGCCAAGTGCAAGAACGCTCTTCAGAGTGTGGAGTTTTATTTCATTTGTACCTGCTTTCTTTCAAATTTGCAATGGCATCGAGCTTTTCTAAAACGTTCTGAGAAAGTAATTTTGAAGTTTGTACCTGCTTTGTTTCAAATTTGCAATCGCATCGAGCCTTTCTAAAAAAAACATTTTTAAAAGTAATTTTGAAGTTTGTACCTGCTTTCTTTCAAATTTGCAATGGCATCGAGCCTTTCTAAAACATTTTAAAAAGTAACTTTGAAGTTTGTACTTGCGTTCTTTCAAATGTGCAACGGCATTGAGCCTTTCTAAAACATTTTTTAAAAGTAATTCTGAGGCGACGTAAGTCGTTTAGGACAGCCACGTTTTGACTGCTTTTTGCTAGTTATCTTCAGGCTATGTGTTAGCTGTGATATTGTTCGCTTAAATGGGCGTGGCATTTTGTAAGGATCTTCCACGTGTTTGATATTTGATGGATCTAGTTGGGAGATCTTAACAATACACTTTAGTATTTACCAAAGCAACCAATATCCATTTTCATCAAAGCAGCCAATATCCATTTTCGCGCGCTCTGATTGGCTCCCGTATCTCGCAATATCCATGACTATTAGTTGATTTTGAGGCGGTAGTCAAAATGGCGTCGCGGTACCCGTTAGTTATAGACGAGGAAATGATTGCTTTAAACGAAAAACCATTCCAGAAAAAACGAAGAGGACAACAAGATTTGGGTTTTTGGTTCTAATTGTTAATAGGTCAAAACTTTTTCTTTGAAAATCTGCTTAAAATCCACGACATTTATGTCTTCAAAAAAACCCCTGAAGAATGTAAAAGAAACTCAAATGTACACGAAGCGCACGTGCTAGAAATAAAAAAAAATTAAGTTTTGTCCTTTCTTTGAAAAATGAAGTGCATTGTATACTTATCATCTGGCAAATACAAAAACAACTATCCCCCTCAGGGTCGGTGTCTAGCTCTTGATATAATATACATTAACGCTTTGCGGCTCGGTACATATCCACCGCTATTCACTTCCCTTTCGGGGAACAGTTGTTAAATATTTGGCACATATATACGGGGCTGAAAGAGTTAAACTTTCTCCTTCCTCTAATTATTTGGTTCCAAAAAATATGTTATCCTAATTCAAACAAGTTTCGAGTGGAAAAGGAAAACGTTTTCTGAAGACGGCGGTCGCTTGACGGCCGAAACATTTAATAGCCACGCTTAACGCTCATATTTTCTTTTCATGAAAACCGTTTCAGTTTTCTTAGTTATCAGACTCACCTTTCCGGAATAATTTATCCTGTTCACTGGGCAAACAACACAAGCTGTACCTGCGCCAAAAATCTCCTTCACCTTAAAAAAATTAAAGTCACAGTTCAAAGATTTGCAGATCAATCTAGAAACTTATAACTTCAAACATCCAACCATCCCGTTAATCAAATCAGAGCTTTTGAATTTACCCTGTCTTCTTCTACGCCCTTCACGATGTCTCCCATTGTGAACTTTCTTTCTGAGACTTTGAATTCTCCCTGTAATGAAGAAGGCTTGTGTTAATTTTCAAGCTTGCTGCTGCTTTAACATTTAGGCTTAGCCTAGTAATAACATTAAAGTCCCTATCAAGCTTATATTTTTTAAATTCCAGATGAAAAGTAGAACCCTTTAATAATAGTAATTTTTGAAAATAAAACCTTTTCTCGCCGTTCCTGTTACATTTTTTAGACTTGAAGCATGCAATGATGACGTACCAGGAGGCATGAAGCAGAGATAATATTTTTTGTCTCAAAAAATTTAGTTCTGGTGACAATAGTCACATTGTTATAACTTTAATCAAGGAATTACTCCCTTGAAACTGTTTGAAATAAAAAGTTTATGACAATTTTCAACAGAATGAATTTTTTTAAACAAAAATCACATAACTCACTGCTGCTACGTCACAGGTTACCAGTCCCCAGCCTGCACGGTCAAAATGTACATTCCAATATTTTTTTGATTAAAAAACATACTTTGACGTGGAAATTTTCTTCGGTTTTTAAAATTTTGAGTTTACAGATGACGACAGTTCTAACCCTTCATAAACCAAACAAACTTTCAAAGCTAACAAGAAAACCAAAAATCTTTTCGCCGTCCGGCAGCACTGCATTCTTCGTAAGAACTACTAGTAACTTAGCATTTTCTCTTGACAAACTTTACTGGTCAATGCCAGAGTTGTAGAGAGCGACCCACTAGCTTCTCCGTGGTTGGATTAAGGAATAATATTGGATTGGGGTTATTCTCCCCCCTAGGGGGGTACTCCCTATATTGGTGTGGTAAGTATGACCGTCGTATTTTAAGGAGGTTAAAATCGTTTAGGGGTTAAAACTAAGCCAGTGTTAAGCCAAGTGCCTGGTATTTTAAAGGTTGGAAAACGCGAAGCTTTTTCGTGTTTTAGCAAACGTGCATACTGATTCTATTATGCGCGCACCTTTATTTACTGCATACCGTTTCGTGTTCGCCATAACGCGAGGGAACTTAGCGCCGAACCACTAGCTACCCAGGGGTAAAACGGAAACCTTCAATTGGTATTTTTTAGGGTAATTGTAAAACCGAAAGCGACTATTGTGGTGAACATTTTTTTACCCTGGTATTTTTTAGGGTGTTTGGAGGACTATTCTTGCGGTCATCCTTACCCTTCTAACCCCGAAGTACCCCCCTACCCCCCTCCTTATGCGTAGCTTTGTGTGTAGTGATTAAAGAAGTAGTAGCTGCCTTTTGTTTAAAAACCTACCCACTGTTGGGCCAGCTCCAGAAGAGATTTTCTTGTAATTCCAGGAAGAATAACACCACTAAGTGGTGGGGTTACAAGCTCTTTTTCTGGAAAACATCAAAACTTCTGATCAATAAACAACAAATCATGTTAAGGTACTAATTCAGGGTTCGTACACATTCAGAACTTAACAAATCCAGGGCTTTCCAGGGATATAATTTTGTTTTTTTCCAGGGTTTTTCCAGGACTTTTTAAACCAAGAATGAAAGTATTAACGTTCAAAATCACCTGTTTAAACAACGTTTTAGTAATTAATGCCATGAAAATTTGTATTTATTGGACTTAATATAACAATGACATGCAAAAATTAAGTTTTAAGTCTTAGTTGTTACTTGAAACGAAAAACAATGCATCGTTTGAGAACTCTAATTTTTTTCAAGAAGATTCTATGAAATTTTTCAGGGCTTAATGAAAAATTTCCTGGGATTTTCCAGGGGTTTCCAGGGATTTCCAAGATTTCAAAAATTTTCCAGGGTTTTCCAGGATTTTGAAGGACCAAGTATTCTTTATCGGGCGAAGTGGCCTATCAAGGCTGGGTTGTTCAAAGTTTGGTTAATTTTAACCCTGGGTTAAGCCAAGATTCAAGCAGTAATTTCATGTCTAAGGAAAGTTTTACGGTTCTTGTAAACACTGCTTAGTTTTTCCACTGACAAAACTTGTAAGTTCAAAAACTACAGCTCAAATCGGTCTCTGTAAGGTATATTCAAACAAAACAATTCAATAATTCAATAGAGCGCATAGCGCAGTTTGTCATAACGAAATCCGTCAAAATTTTAGCTTTATACATTTGGTACTTTCGGAGAAACGAGCCTTTAAAACTTGGAAGTTTACAGTAATGAACCAACTAATTAAAATGATGTTGGACTAATTTGGCTGTCTAAGTTACAGTAACAAATGCCTTCAAAACTTTCAACAGTTGCCTTCAAAACTTTCAACAGTTGCCTTCAAATTTCCACCAGTTATCTTCAATGATATTCTACCAGTTGCCTTCAAATTGCACCATTTGCCTTCAATAATATTCTACCAGTTGCCTTCGAATTTCCACCAGTTTCCTTCAAAATTCCATTAGTTTTCTTCATATATTTACCAGTTGCCTTCGAAATTCCACCAGTTGCCTTCAATATTCTACCAGTTGCCTTCAAATTGTCCGAAACTGTTTCTTTCAAATTTCGACCAGTTTCTTTCAAAATTTCCACCAATTCCTTCAAATTTCCATTAGTTTTCTTCATTTTTCCACCAGTTTCTTTCAAATTTCAACCAGTTGCCTTCAAATTTTGACTTGTTGCCTTCAAACTTCCACCAGTTGCTTTCAAAATAATTTCCAACAGTTTCCTTCAAATTTCCGCCATCTTCCTTCAACTTCCACCAGTTACCTTCATTTTTTCACCAGACTCCTTCCAGCTTCTTTTAAATTCCACCAGCGGCCTTCAAATATCAAGCTTAAGATGCCACACAATCTTCAACACTGTGGGTTTTCAACGCTAAAAACATCAAACTACCTGCAAGCAGGGTATGATGTGTGCTCAATTTTCACTGAACTTTGTTTAGCAAAACATACCTCCTTTCTCATTAACCCAAAGCATAAATATATTCATTGTCCCAACTTCAGTGACCTAAAAAATAGAAAAAAAAATAAAACAAAGAATAGCATTATTTTAGGAGAGTAGGAATACTTGTTCCATAATTGTACAGCTAGGGTAGTTTTGCTTCCAAATTTTACATTTAAAGGACAGCTATTTCCAAATTTTTCAATCTTGAGCAGGTATTTCCATAATCATTTGTACTACAAGAGCGACTGTTTCCATACTAAATTTGTACACCTAGAACTGTGGTTTCCATAATAATTATGCATACACCAAGAGCAGACATTTCAATATCATGTTGTAATTGCATGTATACCAAGAGTATTCATTTCCATAATTTTTACTACTAGGCCCAAAATTACCTTATAAATTTGTAAACAAAGAGCAGTTATTTCAGTAGTAATATTCAGGTTTTGAATGTATTTTACAATGCTTCTGTTTTTCTATAGGTGTTGAGCAAGTGATTCTATATTTGCAAGCCTTGGGCAACCAACAGAGAAATTTCTTATGACACTTGTAAATTAATCATAATAAAAATATGTAATTATAACTCTCCAAAGGGGCTTTTCAGTGACAAAGTTAAAATTCTCAAACAAACATGTACAAAATAACACAGTAGAAGAATTTCAGCTGGTAATGGAGGAGGAGAAGTAGGCTTAGCTTAGTAACTTTAACAAGTTTTGAGGGGTTTGATTCTGGGATCACTAAAGCCAAATCCAGACTATGGTCATGAACCCACCTGAAGTAGGATTAGAACCCAGCTTTAACAGGCATATCATTCCAAATCCAAAACCCTAACCACTAAGCAACTGAGCCAGTAAGCTGCATCAAGACATGTTTTACCAACCCATTACTGATTGCTCACCTCATGATCTTCTCCAAATAACCATAAAACCTGCTGCAGTCCCATTCTTTCAGCCTTAGCTTGTGGCAGGATTGTTGGACCATAATTGCTAAAAACAAAGCACCACATTTAACAGCAAATAGTTACAAACGGACAACATTTTGGAAAGATTAAGGATACACATACATGGAGCTTTAACTGTATTTTAAACCATTCAGAGAGAACAGAAGTCATTCATGATAGTTATAGTAAAATATTTTTCAACATTGACTAATTAAAAAGTCAGATCCAGTTTTTGTGCCATTTTGAGGTCGTTTGGTAGATATATCCTCCCATAGAAGGGGGGAACAATATGCCTTTGAATATATCTACCAAACAGCCTCAAAAAGGCACAAAAACAGGAACAAAACACATAAAAACAACACGTTTAAGGTAAATGAAGTTTACTTCAAACTAAGTGGTAATTTGTTCTTATTTATAATTAGAGACCAAAAAGAATCTCCCAAACGTTCTCTTATCAGTAGTTGTCACATACGTAGTACTGTAGCTTTAGAACACTAAGTACATGAAGTCGGTCATACTAAGTAGATGCATGGAAAAAAGTCGAATTATTCGTTTGGGAGCCTGTGGTTACAGAGAAAATAAAAATCAGTTTAAACTTGAAATTATGTAGAATACTATTGCTGGATTCTACTCTACTCATTGTCGATTTCTATGAATCAAAATTAAATTCATTAGTTTGCTTCTTTGTGTCAAAGAGAATTTCTACTCATACAGTACATAGAAAAATAATGCTGCCTCATAGTCTATCTAGTTGTCAGATAATTGAAGGGTCTAGTGCAAAAAAGATGCAAGTGACTTTGTATGAAAAGCTAACTTGTCCCAATGGTTACTAAGAGCTAATAGTCCAGATTATGTATGGAAAAATTACAACTCCATCGAAAGTCAATTACAGTAACATCGTGAATTCTCACACTAGACCCTTCAATTAGAACTCTCAGTATAAACTATAATTTATATATTAATATACTCATACTTATAGTCTAAGAATATTGAAAGAAAAGCAAATTTTATACGAATGACTGACAAGTGTTAGAAAACTCACCCTCCCACTTTGTTATCGCCTGATCCACCAGGCCATGCCCGTACAAGACTAGGATCAGCCAATAGGGACACAGGGTTAAACGTGCCTGTTTTGAAGTAAGGTCCAACAGGCGACAAAATAACATACAACAAAGCCTTAGAGCTTTTGTTTACTCCCAGTGAAGGCTGTTGATCAATGTTAAGTTGTTTTTAAATGATTAAAGTATACAAATGCAAAGCATTAACTATATTGCTTTCTATAGCGAAATCCTGAATCAATATAATAAATTTAACTGCTTTCATGCCATCCTACACAATATTAAGTCAAAAAATCAAAAAAGGTTTGAAAGTTTTCCAGGAAAGTATAGTTGAAGATTTTTTTGCACGGCTTGAGCTTGCCACCAATAGGTGTCCAATGCTACAAAAAAACTGAACATTGGCTACTAGATCTTTTGAACTGGTGGCCAGTTGCAGGCTTCTACAAAACTGTGTAAGGTTTTGGATAACTTATCCTACAAGCAACCTAAATCTAAAGGACTGCAAAAGACCAATTCAAAAGTTTAGTGCCTGAACAGGAGGTTATACTTACCATAGTGAACCAGTTGAATTTTTTCATTGTGAAAGAAAACTTGCGTTAGAGCAACTGTACTCAATTTGAGTATACTCAAACTTAAACTGCATAAGAAATTCTTTATATATAACTTCAGTGGACAGACCTCGCTAAGAAAGAAATAGAGTTGAAAAAAGTTTGTCAAAATCTTGAGATATTTACATTCAAATTTCTTAACTGATGATGTCATCAGTGTGAGTCCCACAAAATAATTTGCATTTTTTTAAAAAATCTGCTGCAAAATTTCCATAACCTTAATGGATGTATTTAGGCCAGACTTAGGCTGATAATGTATCTTGAGGTAGAGAGATCATAAGTGCAGGTTTTGCTGAAATTTATCTAAAAACTATGCATTGGCAGCAGATACAGGGCAACATCAGATGACAACTTTAAAATAATGTTAATAAGACAGTGTTTACATGATCCGGATCGAGTTTCATTCTGGTACAAGAGCATCTTCAGTACCGTGTTTACAGAAAAAAGTTCAAAACGAACCCATACCGGAATGAAGCAACAACAACAAGCAATGCGCACGTTCTACTCGTACCAGTCTATCGGAAGTCAGGCTTTCACAGCCATTTTCACACCGGTATGAACTTGTACGCTGTTTACATGATACCGGAACGATTTGTGGTCAGATTTCATTCCAGATTGAAAATTTTGATCCGGTACGAGAACCGGGATGAACTCGGTTCTGGTATGAGTCATTCTGGTATGAAAAATTTTGAGGTACATATCATGTAAACAAATGCAAGGATTTGTATGGAACCGGGATCAACTTGTGCCGGAACGAAACTTGATCCGGTATCATGTAAACACCGCCTAATTTTATCTCAAGAACCATAATACATTTTGACAAACTTCAGCAAGGTCTATCTACTGATTAAGTAATAAAAATGCACCTTAAAGGAATTCTATCTGTCTAAGCAAATTAAGATTGTGGTCTCAAATAAAAATATAAAAAGTTAACTATTGATAAGATTGTGTGCACATAAGCAGCTCAGATTTTAAAATTCTGTACAAATATCTAACACCAAGCAATTTACTGTAGTTTAATATTTATTCCAAAATTTAAATTTGCCGAGCAGAAATTGTTTTGAAATATTAATGGGGCATTTTTTGGTTGCAGTGCCAGACCCCCTCACATTCATTGCTATTGTATTCTGATTCACTGAGAGTGGGACTGGCAGTGCGCAGTAAATAACATGTACTGTAATTTCAAAATTGCTGCACACTGGAAACTCAAACCTTGGAATTATTGATCAAAATGAATTACTTTGTGTTAGATAAACCTGTCAGATAGAATTATCAATTGAAAATAAATTTTAGCTGCTGATACGGACTCAGATTTAAAAGCAGTTTAGTTTGAGACCTGGAAATTATGTTACACTTACAGCTGAAGACTGAATTTTACTGACCTCTGTGCCAATAAATGTTGGCCTAATGTACAGAGAGCATTTGTTTGAGTATGGCACCCATTCCTTGTCCAGGCTCACAAGATGTTTCAAGCACTTTAAAAATTCGGTCTCATTGAAAGCCTGCAGTGGACAAGAAATCTCAGGTATCATATTCCATTTTTGCTTAATCGATAAGTCAAATCTATACTTACTGTACACTACTACATTGATTTCTTAATATATAAAACCTCATATCTCCGCCTCAGAATTAATATTTGACACTTTTACAAAGTATAAATTCTAAAATATTTTTGTTATATAAAGTTTATAACTAATGATCTTTGTTTAAAAGTAGTGTTACTGCATACCTAAAATCTACTAATTATTTAATAGTTTATTATTATTAGTGTACATTATTTTATATTATCATTTAAATCAAACCAATTGGCATCAAATACAGGTTAAACAAAATTAAAACCTTTAAGGATTTCAAAGAATTAATAGACAACCAACAGATATACTAACAGCAGTTCACAGTTTTGAAAAAACATCCAATTACTAAATAATATTGTTTAAATGTACATACAATTAGCAAATACATAAAACCATACACAGCAGTGGATTTGAAGGCCTACCGGTAATAACCAAACAATACACAGCTATACTTTTGTCTCTATTTGTTTATATATATATATACATGGTGATACAACTTCAACAGTTTTTAAGAGTGCTCAATAGCGATGCTAGAGCCAAGTAAAAATGTATTTTATTATTTGACACAATAGCCTTTTTACAACACCACAATAGGCTATTGTCTTATGTCCCATGGAATTAATCATATACACCATTTTAGAATTTTAACTTTCTGATGACGGGTGAAAACCCAGAAACTCGAGTTAGAGTCTTTTTAAAAACCGATCTTAACCATTTTTTAATTAAAACAATACACAGCAGTGGATGTTGAAGGCTACTCGTAATAACCAAACAATACACAATTTATAAAATAAACTTCGGGTTCAAAGATGAAGTTTAGATACAGACTGGAAGGCTTGTTCTTGCTCCAGAATTGCTCAGCCTTCTCATGTTTTCAATTGGTCGGAAAAGTCGGACTTTGCCATCATCTCCTCGATATGCCTTCATACCTTCAAAACACTAAAAAAATTGCATTTTCTTGTTCATTAAAATTGCTTTGTTATGATTGTTTTCCACTGGATAGAAAAGTCTGACCTAATTAAAACCGTCATCAATTTGATACATCTTCATGAAGACCTTCCAAGAACTACAAAAAAAATTGATACATTTTCTAGTTTACTACTTTTCAAAGATGTTGCAGCTGTCTGAATCTTAACTAAGTAAAAAACTATGTAGTTCTACTGTAGATACTAATCACATTTAAGTGCTTTAATATAAACCTCAATAGCTACAACTTCTTAAGAAAACTCATAGTAAAACTTTCCAAACATTTAATAATAATAAATAATAATAATAACTTTATCTATATAGCACTACTTCTACTACTTAAACAGTAGCGCTTTACAATATTACTATTTTACAATATTAATATTACAACAACTACATACACATTGATAATAAAATGTACTAATTATACTAGTCTTTTAATTATTATCTCTTCGACTTCAGAAATTAAACTAAAATATTAAAAAGTCTAAGACGATGATAATAAAAAAATCTTGAAATAACAATAATAATCAAATTTATATGAACTTTTGCTAAGTGTACCCCTGTTTAAAGAGGTAAGTTTTTACTTTCAGTTTAAAAATTCCTTAAGAGTTGCAGGTTCTCATTGTATCATCAGGCAGGCCGTTAAATTGAACGCCTCAAGTAGATCTTGAAACCTGGCTGCTGCTCGATCATTTGATTTGTCCAGTTGGAAGTTCAATTCCCCAGCAATGATCAATGGTCCAGTTTTAGTTATCAGTTTTTCAAGAAGAGAACTAAATTCATCCAGGAACAAAGTTACATTGAGAAATTTTTTTCTTGATGGTAGAGGCTGGTAAACAATAACTTATTGAAAATTAGTAGAAGAATGTGTAACATTTGAAACCAGAAATCAATGCAAATTTGGTTTGAAAGCCCAAAATAGTGGATATTTTTGGTATGCAAACTAGCTCTGAAATGGGGATTTTTTGGGTTTAAATACAGTATGCAGGCCATCTGATATTATGCGATCATGCGATCCTGCATAATTGACCAAAAATCGCATAATGCCGCATAATTGAAAAATTTTCGCATAATCCCGCATAAACTGCCACTACCAACACAATAAGAAACAAAAAACTAGCTTACTTTAAAAGATTTTCCTGATTTTTCTTAAATTTTAAACCTTTCCTTTATCTGCCAGTAAAATATGAAACTGTTGGTTAAAAATAATCATTTTTGAAGTGATTTTCGTGGCGATTTTCATCCCAGATTTATTCGTACGATTATCGTTTGTTTCAATGAGCCCGCACAGGCTTAGGTCAACGTTTTCATGTTATAAATGAAGATTACTTAGTGTACCGGAGCACGTGCCTAAATGGAAATGGTGTCGAGAGGTTTAGCGTAAGCAATCAAGACAACTAAATCGAGTTATTTAGGTGGTCAAAGCACATCAAAGCCAAAGTGATGCGGAAAATAAAGAAGAATGGAACTCATTTTGTATACGACTACAAGCATTTTCAGAAAAGCTCTCAGTTATAAGTTATAATTATATAAAATGGTAACTGTGTTTTAGTTTTCAACATACTTTGCACACAAGTGATTGCCCTCTGTGGTGTAGTGTTACTCCTTCTTTGAACACACTAAAACATTATAAAACTTTGGTTGAAGCCTATCTTTTGC
>JAOBAT010077807.1:0-20135 GCA_026413305.1 Hydrozoanthus tunicans | reverse complement strand
CCCGGGTTAGTTTTGATTTTGCACATGCGTGATGCTTTGTTGTTAGTGAAACTGGGCATGCGTGTGTAAAACTAACCGGGGCTCGTCCAAGGTTTGTGTTTACACGCGTCTTTGGTATTTTTCAGTGTAAACAAATTTGGGTCGAACCCAGGTTAGTTTTAACCCAGGTCGAACCCGGGTTAGTTTGTGCCGTGTAAATAGAGGTGTCCGTCTTATAGAAACTTAAGGTACACGAATGAGAAAACGCGTGTTAGAGGCGCCCGTCTTTATGTGGGTGTCCGTCTTGAGGGACTTTAAATCGCCTAACTAGTTAAAAAGCAAAGACGGCCTAAAATCGCATTTTGTAGTCAGTAATAGGTAGCATATATGTCTATTTCTTAATAAAACAACCAAATTCATCGTGTGTAGTCTATCACTACCCCGAACATTATACGGTGTTGCTCATAGTTAAACCGTAAATAATCTTCTAAAGGACAACGTACTTAATTATGACTCATAAATGCCAAAACCTCAGTCCATTTTAGTTTAAACATTCTTTAGAAGTTAACTTTTTCTTGCTCTGTTTGCGGTCAGTCGCGGTGAAGTAAAATTCATGTCGAGTAGACCAACTGCATACTTGAACATAGAGTGATTTACTGACGAACCCCTCGGACGGACACCCAGATAAGACAGGCACCTCTAACAAACGGAAACCAAAACTTGGTCTCTGCCATGGGTTTTCTCAGTCTATTTTCATTTTCGTCTTCACAATCTCTGTCTTTCTGTTGTCTTCTGTAATTCTTCTTCTGTGGTTCTTCCGTACAAGCTTTCGGCAGTGCTGCCGGAGTCAGGTGAATTCACCAGACTAGAGGGCAGGACTGCTGAAAACTTGTACGGAACTAACTTAGCTTAACTAACTTTACTTATTCATCGTCGTTACGCTGGGAGTGGTTGCCCATTCTCCCAAGCCAGTGGCTTTTGTTTAATCGCTTGGCGGCACAGATGTCGGCGTGAAAGTCGATTTTGTGGAGGGAGGAAAACCGGAGAACCCGGAGAAAAACCCTCGGAGTCAGAAGAAGATCGACAAATCTTAGCCCACATGCAAACCCAGGTTCGATCCCAGGTCCAAAGAGGTGGGGGGCACGAGCGCTAACCACTCGGCCATCCTGACTTCCCTGAAGAACCACAGAGTAAGGAATATAGAAGAAAACAGAAAGACAAAGATTGTGGTACAAAGGAAAATGAAAATAGTGTTATCTCAAACCATAATAACCTAAATCAAGAGTATTGTGCAAGTTTTCTCAGTCATATGCTGTATTTTTTAAAATACTTAAAAGTCTCTAGATCTATAAGAGGGACACCTCTCTAAAACGGACAGTTGAAGCCGGTCCCGAAAGTGTCCGTCTTAGAGGATTAGAATGTACGTATGGAATTAGTGTACACAATATTTACCGTACGGCCCACATACTCCCGACAGCTATGTAAAAAACTCTTCAAAAGAAATACCTGCGTCCTGGGTAGTTCCAGGGCCGTCGCCACTTTTAATACTCTCCGTTTTCTCGAAAGGTTCATCCTTTTTCTCAGGTTGTGAATGTGGCGGTTGCTTCGTTGGGTTTCCTTCCAAATGTGATGCCATGGTTTCGTTAATTACGTTTTCTTCTCCCGATTGTGTTTCAGCCGGTCCTGTCGCTCCACTTCCTTCTCCCTGTTGCAAGCGTTCAATTGCTACGTAGCTTTCGCCACTAGCCCCAGGCTCACATAGGTCTTCTGCACACGGCTGAACAAGTGACCAAACATTAAAAGAACACCCCAAAACGGATTGTAGGTAAAGTCATCCGTATTATACTAAAACAGAGTACCGTAAATCCTGGTGTATAAGCCGACTCCCTTAATTTCAGAGTAAACTAAAAAAACAATTTTCTTTATGTTATCGTTGTTTAGGCCGACTGTCCATGTTCAAAAGTTTGCTAAACAATACTTTTACTTTACGCACATGTTTACGGCATAGGTACAGTGGCCCTTAATTGTTACGTGTCGGTACGCAGACTGACAGAACATATTTGATCTACGGTTATTTGAGCATCTGTTCTGATTCTCAGGCCAAGTGACAATTCGCTTGTGTTCAAACAACGAGAAAGTTGTCAACTCAAATCACTTGAGCTGTACTAAGGGAATTTTGATAAGAAAAAAAAAATAGATGACATGCCAAGCTGTTTTTTTATCAATATGATTGTATGAGCCGATCCCCAAATTCAAATTTGCAACTCTCAAGCTCAAATTCAAATCTTTGGCAAATACATCGGGATTTACGCTAATCAAAACTTAATACAAAATTTAATAGGATAACACGTCTACATCTCGAAAATGACCTTTTAGGCTTAATTGGTAAAGAAACATAAACCAAGATCTCCGAAGTGTTTCGAATGTATCTTCTTACCGCCTTGCCACAGCAACCAACACAAGCTCGGCAAGTATATCAAAACAAAAATAAGCTTGAAACAATCCTAAAAACCTTAACCAACGAGGGTAGACTAGACTTTCTTGACTTCTTTTAAAGATCAAGTAGAAAACCATTCCCAAAAGTCTAAAATCTTATTGTTCAATTGGAATTCTTTGTCTATATTTATCCAACCTTTTTTCCAGAATTCCCTTCGTTGTTAGTCATATTATCTCTAGAGATTTTTTTTTCTGCCGCTCCGTAACCACGAAGGGTATCAGCTACTTCATGATGTCCGTTTAATAGCGCGATGTCTAACGGAGTTTGATTGGAGTTGTTTTCCTGGTTTACGTCACTCTTGCCCTGTCATATTCGTAAACCAAATCAGAACAGTTTAACCGACAAACAAAACTTCAGTGTTCTTCAGCTGTTTCATTAACATCGGGGAAAATTGACAAGGAAGCCTACACTTTTTTTGGGAAAAATGATAACAATAATAAAATAAAGAATAAGAATAACAAATATAATAACTTGATGACGTCTCGAGTGGTTCCGACAAATTGGCATATTTTCAAAATTTGCTGCCAATCCGTAACAGAAGCCTTTTCCAGCTGACAATTTCAACAAATAAAGTATGAACAAAAGGCCGACTATGTTCATCTGTAAACAGATAACTGGTAACATTTGGGTGTATTTTAGTTAAAGTTGGGTAATTGATGTATCCGAGGCAGATGGATCATCAGTCCAAGTCTGGCTCAAACCCACCCAAATTTTACGGATTGGCAGCAGATTTGAGAAAAATGCAAATTTGTCGGAACCACTCATGACGTCATCAGATGCAATTTTTAAAAGCTGATATCTAGAGAACCAGGAATGATTTGGGCAAATTTTTTTCATCATTATTCCTCATTTAGCAAGGTCTTTCCACTGAAGTAATAAAAATTTTCACTTCATATGCACTTTAAGGGCTTTCAAGGATCAAAGTACCTAACTTACTGTCTCAATTAGTACCCGTAAAACTGCCTTTTTGTTGGTTTCGGCAGCGATTATAAGTGCTGTTGTTCCGGCGTTGTTTCTCATATCAACAAAATGCGAGTTGCCTCCATAAAGTTCAGAGAGCTGCTCTGAAGCACTGTGAAAGAAACATAACAAAGTGAATTGAATATGTGTCTCGGCATATTTTTGGCTAGCAAGGGTGGGGTAATTGAAAAATTATTAAGACGTTTTACCAATTTTGGCTTTGTGAGACAAATAGTATGGATGTTGTGGCTGAATTTTGTTCTTGCAAATCGATTTAAATGTTGTTGTTCCAAGCTCGTAATTATACACTACCACGTTCAAATAAAAGTATAATAAAATCAAAATTGAACCACAACGAACATATGCTTATTTATTTTCTTCACTTGTTATTGCATTTTTTTCCAAACAATTTGGAAAAATAAGCAAAAATAATTAAAACAGTTTACGAAACTTTACCCACATTCATTCAATTCTAACTTCTGAAATTTAATACTTTTTTCAGTTTCCCTGGAAGGTTGGAGTTGTCTGAATTCGACTGTAATTTGTATCATTGTACTTACAATTGGTTGTCGTGTTTTGTCGCTAGATGAAGAGCAGTGTCACCCTCAAGATTTGTGACCAATGGATCGTACCCAGGACCCTTTAGCATGACATCAACTAGGCTGTCATGTCTCAGTTTGATTGCATAGTTGAGAGGTGTGTCACCTCTGTCGTCCTAAAGAAACAGTTTGCAAATTGTCAAAAAGCGAGTGCCAAGAAACAGATGTAGACATTATAAATAAACCCCTCTAAAAATTAATGTGAGATAACCATGACTTCATAGAGTCTTGAATCCATTCCCCTTTGCAAAACCGGCGCAGTGCTTTACCAACTGAGATATGAAAGGCACATCTATCAGTTTCAAAATGGGCTCATCGAAGTCGGGTCAGTTGAAGATTTATTGGATAGTGCAGCTACCTCCCAAACATATAATTGTATCCAATGGCCATGGGCATCTATGTACATACCTCCACGAACTGCCTGTCAAATATAACCGCGCTGCCAGCAGAGCAGTGACCCCCCCCCCAAAAAAAAAAAAAAAGTTCATCAACTTATACTTACACGTGCGAGAGCCTCCAAAAAATCAATGTTCGTCAATTAGCACTAATACATGTGAAAGTCCCCCTCCAAAGGTATTCAGCAATTAGAACTTACATGTGTGAGAACCCCCCAAAGATATCAGCAATTAGAACTCACATGTGTGAGAACCCCCCAAAGATATTCACCAATTAGAGCTCACACGTGTGAGAACCCCTAAAATGTTTATACGTTAGAACTAACAAGTGTTAGAGCCCCCTAAAAATTCTCAGCAGCTAGCACTTCAACGTGCGAGAGCCCCCTAAAAAGTTCATCAGTTAGCACTTACGCGAGTGAGAGCCCCTCAAAAAAGTTCTCCAGTAAACACTTACGCGAGTGAGAGCCCCTTAAAAAAGTTCATCAGTTAGCACTTACACGTGTGAGAGCCCCTTAAAAGAGTTCAACAGTTAGCACTTACGCGTGCGTTGACATCAGCTCCTCTTTGTATTAAAACTTGAGCAGCAGTCTCCTTTCCTCTGAGAACACTTATGTGCAAACTGGTCATCTTAGAAACACTTTCAGTCATAACATTTGGATCGGAACCTTTGTCAACTAGTAACGACACTAATTTTCCTGAGCGATCACTGGATGGCAGAAACAAATGTTAAAGCAGTTTTGAACAAGAAACATATCGACACCTTAGTCTTCTATTACACAACCTTTGGTCTCTCTCTGATTGAAAGATCTAGACTCTAACGTTATTGGAATCATGTAAATGTTTCAGCTTGAAAGAGGTCTGGAATTTTCCAAACATTTTCGGTTGAAACGTTTCCAAGTAATCCTTTAAACGAGGGTCAGGGTTGGATAAAGTGCTTGACCAAAAAACCAACCGAAAACGTTTTCTTCCAAATAGAAACACAAATAATTCAACCAATCAAGTTGGTCCCAGTAAGCTGCGACACAATAACAGAAATCTCTAAACACATTATTAACGGCTTCATAAATAAAACTAATCAGAAAAAAGTAGAAACAAATCAATGAAAAGCAATCTAAACTTTAGGCGTAACGAAACCAGCGGTCAGAAATCTTGGTGCTGTTCTCGGCATTCATTACAAGTAAAAACTTTGTCTTCTTGTATAAATTTCTCACCACTCCATAGCCGGTTCGTTCAAAAGGGGATATGCTGTCAGCCACATGAATACCAATTACGTGTAAGTATTGCAGTATTGCACAAGCGCACAAATGATAAGAGGACAGCTAGTAAAATGGCACTAAGGCCTAGGTGGTCAAACAAACTTAAAGTGCCTATAACCACTTTAAGTGTTTGGAAACTAAGGACGTTTAAGAAAATAATTTTTGAATTCGGTCGTATTCTCGGTTATTCATTCACATTTGAATTTCAAGTTTTGTTGGTTCACGACCGCGTTTTAGGGGACTGGGCTATGACGTCATTTCGGAAAACTCTGGATCAAACACCGCAAGATGGACATGAATGAGTCAGAAATTTTCGATTCAGAAGTACGTTCCAATTCCTTATAGAGTTCTTAGTCCCCTCCCCCCTTTGTGTTTAGAAAACTGAGATCTCATTTGCACAATATTAAAGTCGAGAACGACGTCACAACCCAGTCCCCTGAATCGCGGTCGTGAACCAATTTGCTAGTTTGAGCAACTGTAGAAAAAGTTTTGTTCCAGAAGTACTTTAAATTGCATATGAAATTATGAAAGAAAAAAGTTAGCGTTATATGCACTTTAAACTTATACTGCACCCAATAAGCACAACGCTTTCATTCTTATTAATGCACGTAAACAAAGAATTGTTCTGACACTTGTTCATTTTAGTAACTACTTGTAGATTAGTTAGTGAAAAACGTCTAACACAATCGGTAAAATGGTTTCGAAAAGTGTCAGTTATAAACGTATTGCCAAGAACTGGTTGCTTATCCGCTGTTTGAAAAACCTTTCCCAGGTTAACAAGAGAATTCCACTTCGCTCCGTCGAGTAAGTTTCTGCACTAAGAAGCTTTTTAATTAGTTGTATACTCACCAAGCTGCCGCTATGTGTAAAGGGGTGAGACCGCCTGAATTCTGGGAATAAAACAAGATAAATAAAACGGCTGTGATTACAAACAACTCTGGAACTGCAGGAAAAAGTTCGGGCTTCACGTGTTTATAGATTGAAAATTTAACAATCAAATTACCTAAAATTCGGTTTTTACAAAAATTGGTTTTAGAAATGTTATATTGCTGTTTCCTTTTTTATTCATTCCTAATTGATCACCGCTACTTAAAACTATGTAAACAAAAACAGGATTCAAAAGGACTGTAATTGTAAATGGGCGATTCTTCTCCAGATACACAGAAATAGTCTTTTCTTAAAACAAAACTCAAAATTAAATCTAACAAGCTTACCAACGCTTCTAGGCTCGCTTCATTTTCCAGCAAGAAATGAACAACATCCATCGATCGGTGCTTACATGCCAGATGAAGGAATGTATTTCCGTCAAACAGTTCGCCCTCGGGCTGTCAGTATTTGTACATAAAACAAGTTAGCTCGGGAGTCTGTTTAATAAATTTCTGTGGGCAATTTTAGACGTTTGTGCACTAGGAATTATGGGTAAATGTGCTAGGAATTATGAGCAGATGTACAAATCGCCAATTTTGTGTATTCTTGGACTTCCTTTAAAGGTTTGAGTTATTGACCATTGGAGTCGATAGTATTATCATCTACTTTACTTACCTCTTGTGACTGTGTTTTCATAATGTGTTTTAACCGCAAAACGTCGTTCATAGTCACAGCTTCGACAAACTCCTTCCTAAAATCCTCATCTGAACTTTCTCCAAATAAGCAATCTGCTGCAAGAACTAAAGAGAGATTCGTGTCGGAGATAAATATTTCAAGACAGAATGATTTACTTTGTTTATACAAAACATATTTCAATACCTTGCTCAAATAATAATGCTTTAACAAGCTATGGTTTTTTTTAATATTAAAAATCGTTTTGTTAATGTAATGTAATGTAAAATGATTTCTAAGAGTACGAAAACGTCTGACCTTTAAAAACGTTTTTCTGGGTCTTTATTTTTGCTATCAAAAATTCGAGTTTTGACTTTAAAGGGACATACCTTCTGTGGCTTGCCTTTGTTCGATTCCCTCCGCTTCTGCTAAAACGGTAAAGTTTCACAAGCTATTATTAATTGAACATTTGGCTTCACGTTTTGACCGATATAAGAGAAATCATCCTGGATTAAGAAAGTGTATGTTTAAGGAATTACTGAATAAGCTGTGTTACTAACTTGAGAAAGGAATGTTAAACAAACCCGATATGTTTGCTTCGGTTTCCTCTTCACTCGTAGTAACAAGGAAAAGACCACACGGGTGTAACTTGAATTGCTTTCCATTCACCGTGATTTCTACATTTCCATCTACATCAGCGGACATTACTTCTCCTTGTTTGTTCAATGCCTTTTAAGGGAAGGACGATAACAAGCATAAGATGAACCATATTAAACGTTATAACTTTATACATTTCTTTCATACATCAATTTTAAGAAACCAAAGTACAACATCAGAAATAGTGAAGCTACGTTGGTGAAAGGTTTTTTTAAAACTAATGTTTTCAAGTTTTCGTTTTTTAATCGTATTGTAGATTTGTGGAATTGCCTACCACTTGACAACCGAACAACTGAACATCTCGCAACAATTAAGAGTAATATTTATAATTTTTACTATAATAAATTTAATGTTAATAAGCATAGTTTTTCATAGTTAATTAACAAGTTGTTGCTAAGGCATTTAAACTACAATGAGGCAGTTTATTTTTATAAGGAATCATTGTATTCTGCATAAACTGACCTAATTATTCAGATCTTATAGCTTTTTATTAGTCTTAGTTAGTTAGTTAGTTATGTATTAAATTTGTTAGTTAGTTTTATTTCTTTTATAAAGATCTGTATAATTAAAGTTGAGTAAATAAACTGTAACAGTTTCGCAGTTCTTTCGAATTATGTAAAAGGTAACTCGTAAGGATATTCCGTGCAAAATTAATAAAACGTTAAAAAAAGGAAAATTTATTGAGATGACGCTTAAATTGCTATTCCTGACCAAACTATATTGTTGTTTATAAAAACAATTATAATAACGGAAAATTCCCCATTAACACAAAGGGCGAGCAGCGTAATTTTCTTCCCCGGGTAAGATTCATCCGTGTGTCTCTCAGAGGCCAGATTGGATTTGGAGTTTCATGGGTCGACCGGCTTTTCGATGATGTAATGTCGTCGGAAATTACATTCGACAGCAGTCCTCGAGCGCTTACGAACATTTGTTAGTCACATGTTTTCATGATCAGATACGAGTGGCCATTTGGACTGCAGGATCAGTTTCTCAAGGCTGGTTTTGAGCTCTTAACCTTAACCTCATTCGCAACACTGTAACTTACCAATGGTATCCTAGTATATCAAGCTTTGCATGCCTACCTCAAGGAGGTCCTCACTAACTTCACCCCGTCCTTTGTGAAGTTCTCTGAGCACCTCTTCGCTTGTACACACACGTACCAAGTCACCTTCTTTAAAACGTTGGGCTTTCGCCTAGAGATTGTTTTTCAAAAATAAAAAAATTACAAATTAAAAAAAATAAATTATAAAGTGCTTCTGAGATCCGACTGCCTAAAAAAAACTAACCGAAAATTCTTTTACTTTACAAACATGAAGAAAATGTTTATTATATCCATTTATTTCCTGAGGCTTCTTCTCCAATATCTTAAAATGGATATAACATAGGTGTGAAGTTTATGCAATTATATTGCTGTATAAGCAAGTTAATTAAATACTGTTTTATAAAAAATATCGTCAATTTAACGTGAGGTATTGCCCATATAGAAAGAGCTGTACTGCCTTCGATAGCTGCAAGGATTGATTTTAAGATCCTACTTTAAACTTTTAAATCCCCAAATTGTATGATTCCTCAACATCTAAAAACCTGTTGACCCCTTGTGTACCAAAAAGGGCACTGAGATAAGCCAGAAAGAGACTTCTTGTGCAACCTTTTGCAATCTCAAAACCTATGGCTGCAGGGCAATCTTGTACACTGCCCCAAGATTATGGAATGCCCTGCCGGGCGATATTAGAGACCGCACGGACCTTTCTTCGTTTAAAGCCAAAGTAAAAACATATCTTTTTAAGCGTTTTTTAGTGCATAACTTAACTTATTTTCTCATTTTATTATTTAGTTTTTGATTTTTCTATTATGAGTCAATTGTTGTTAACTACACTTTTTATTGACCTTTTGTTTATTGTATACACTAGAGTATTACAGATTAAAACGAGAAACAAACAACACTACAACTCATAACGAAAGCTAAGGAAAGCCTGCATTTCTTGTTGTTTTACTCCCTTGATTGCTGTGCTTTTCCTTGGAACTCAAATCCTATCTTTGTAATACACCTAAAAATGTTACCAACAAATCTCACCTCCGAAAAAGGCTCCCCTGATTCAATATCTTTTTCCCTTTTCTCGTACTCGTAGATAAGTCGTCGAACGACCAGTCCAAAACCTTTCTCCAATGCCAGACCAAGTGCTGATTTGCCATTTCCATCTTTGGCTCTAACGTCAGAAACTCCCTATACATCAAAACACTCATATTGCAATTAACGTATACCGGTTACAGACGACTTATTTTACCACAAGTCAAGATCCCCAAGAGTTCTACAGACAAAACAAACAATGTTAAAACCCATGGTGAATACTGTTAGCGTCCTTGAACAAGATACTTGTAGTAATAAAGCGTGCCATATTAGTTCAAACTACACAGAAAACAAACTATTGCTCAGGCACTTTTCAAAAAAATGTTCTAAGGTAGTGGTCATTATACTTACAGTTTTCAAGAGTTCGTCCACGATTTCAAAGTGTCCGAGCGAGCAGGAAATATGAAGAGAACTTCGCGCCAATTGATCTTTAGAAATCAATTCTGCAACATGCGATTCTTTTTGGAGGAGCTGCCTCACAATTCTAAGGCAAAACAGAAACCTTTCACACACAAATTTCGAATCGCACGTTACTGACCTCTGTAAGCATACAAGAAAATAATGGTGACTATCTGCCTGTTATGCAGCTAACTCACTCTAATGGGGGAGAAAGGAGGAAGGGAGGGGGGTGGGGGGAGGGAGTTGTTCGAGTGCTCCTAAAACTTTTCGATCTCAAAGAAATCGTTTTTAGTCATATACCTGTTGCCATGAAACGTTTTTGAGCCTTAGGAAAAAGTGCCTTATATAATCAATTTGTTCAAACTATAAAAAGTTTAGACTCGATTAATGTACTTCTGGAAAAACAATAACCAAAACATATTGCAACTGGATTTAGGCTTGTTGACAACTAATCATAAAGCTAGCCAGACCTGTATGAGTAACTTTTTTAAAATTTAGTTTGCAAAAACTACTTTAAAATTTCAAGCTGACGGCCTCGGTGTAGCTTGATTTGTTTCAGTTCTCTAGAAGTAACCACGAACATGATTAACGAAATAAAAATAAAGCCATCCCTAAAATATATAAAACCTGTGCCAAACTCCTACAATGAAACATTATAAATTTTCTTTTTTTGAATAAAACTGCTTCGGATCCGTTGGTCCTAAGCAAAACTTGCACAACAAGTTACAAAGATTTATGCCGGAGCAACAAAGGCATTGTGGGAAATAGTTCGGTTTAAAGCATAAAACTTACTGCACGTTTCCGGAACTGCAAGCTACGTGAATGACGTTGTAGCCTTTAGAATTGAACTGATGTGACAGATTTACGTTCTGGCTTTCCAAGAGAACCTGGGTGATTTCTTCTCGTCCGTATGCGACTGCGTAATGCAAACCAGTGTTTCCCTGGGAATCCTAGACAAACCCTGGACATCAGCAAGCTTGGTTCTAAACCGCCGCCTGGTTAGCTTAGTTTCTAAGGCGCCAGTCTTTAGTGCGGGAGGCCTGGGTTCGATTCTCAGTGCCGGACTTCACTCAGTGTCCTAAAATAACTGAGGGGAAGGTGCTACCTTTGCTCTAACGTCAAAAAACGGTAAGACCTCCGCGTTTTCTCGGACAAGGACGTTAAACTGTAGGCCCAGTCTCTCAATCTCCTATCGGGGGACTTAAAAGAACCAACAACACTTGTTGAAACCCGGCGTCGTGGTCTGTCAACACCTAAGGGCAAATCTTGATGAATATCATAGGGGGCGGATATAGCGGACGTTCTAAGACCCTCAATACCAAAGTCAATTGTAACGATTGTAACAACACTGAGCCTATGTAAAATGCTCCGAAAACTTTTCCTATTTCTGGCGCTTTACCAACTGCGTTAACCGTTGGCGGTTAACTATTCTTTATAAATTGACTTAAAACCCTATATTCTCTAAAGATTCCAGTAACTTAATGTTTAGTTGCGCATGGTGTCACCTTCATTGTAAGATATTGAAAAACTAGACCACTATTTGAAACACTATCTATATCATGTATATAAATTTTCAAAATAACCTTCCAAGAGTGTAGATCTTTAGTTGTCCTATGAAGGTTTTTGTAATAAATCCGAAAATTTTGCAAAGGAACATTTCTGTTTTAGCCAGTTTATTGTTTATCTATATCATGTATATACGTATAACTTTAGATTTACTAAAGCTGTTCATGCACTGGCCTAGCTACTTGCTTCTTCCGAAAAACGATTCAGTTATTGACATGTTAACATTTCGATACTAAAAGTGAAATTTAAGTGATTTCTGCGTTTCTCTTCTCCTAAACCTCAAGGCAAGTACGGTAACCTTGGAATGTTACTATAAATTTTGAAAACCCATCATTAATGAATTGATGTATTTCTCTTATGACTAATCTTCTGCTTTCATTCTTAACCATTGCTGCAAGTGTGCTATGCGACTTCGACAAACAACAATTTCAAACCTGTTGATTGACGTCACTTCCGTTATCGACCAGTGCCTTTACAGTAGGTAAGTTGCCTCTAATTACAGCGAAATGCAAAGGTGTTCCTCCATTCACATTATGCTTCACATTTGGGCTACTGAAATTTCCTTTCCGGAGCAAAAGGGAAACTGTTTCTCCTGTTTCATCACTGTTTAAAAAGAAGATCATCAATCTCTAATTATTTTTCACCACAGACTGAGCTGAACTAAAACTGAACTGATTTTCCACGTAGCCCTTAAAAATTTTTTTTTCTTTAATTTCCGAATTACGGAGTATGTTGATAATTTTTTATTTGTTATCTTTAGTGTTTTGCACACTATGCCACCGCACCACTGTCATTTGTGATAATCTTTGTTGTTACCTACACCATGCAACCGCACCGTCACTATTATACTTGAACTATAGTAATTATCACAGGGAAGCCTAAACTGTATAAGCTGTATCGGATTCTTTTGGGCTTCCTTGCCACATATTTAATCTTTTAAAGTCAGCAATTTTGTGATATATACTTGTTAAATTTGGTAAAGCAGATAAACTGAACTGATCTGTGAAATGGCTTTGTGGGGATAGCGAAAGCGCCTGTATGTGAGTACGATATAATTAATTTCATTTTGATATCATAATTATTATTCTAATTATCATTTTTGTTACTAGCTTTTACTATTATAATTAATATAATTATCATCATTATTATTTTTATTGTTATTGCTACTATTATCATCATCATTATTAATGTAAGTTGTATGCAAAACACGCATCGGCTCTTGAATTTGCGCCTCGTCAGCCTAGGGTATTCTCCTCATCTGCTGACTCGTTGGCAATAACTATTATTATTATTGTTATTATCATTATTATTATTATTATTATTATTATTATTATTATTATTATTATTGTTATCATTATTATTATTATTATCAGTTTTTTCAACTTGGCTCCGATTTCGTGTAAGTTACCGAATGTGGAAAACAGCTTTGTGGGAAAACACACAATGTCTTCTTTATTGTTTCTCGTAACAACGTCACGTAATAGGTTACAGGAATAATTACATGGTGTCAGCAATATCATCTTTAACCCTTTATCCCGTAAGAGTGCCGAAAGATGAGTTTGTAAATTCTCCCAACTTAACTCCATAGTATTCCTATGAGAAGTTTGGGAGAATTTCTTAATTCTTCTTCCAGAGTTTTTGGTGGATGATCAAATTTCATATTCTTAGTACTAACCAGCTTGTTTTCTTTTTTTTACTGTAAGGAGAATTTAGATGTTGACAAATGCCTTAGGGCTGAAAGGGTTAAGAACCACAAATCCTCTGAACAACAGAGAAAGTATAACAAAATTCGTAAGCAAAACGTCAAAGATACTATTAACAACATTTACTATTGCTTCGAAGCTTGCATAGACTTTTTTTCAAAATTAGCGCAATTTTAATATTCTTTTGCGTGAAATCAGTCCTGCTAGCTTTGCTCTTGAGTTAAACCTTCCAAAGGGTAAGTTACCCCAAGCGAAGCTAGACAGAATAAATTTGAATGCACACAAAAGACAGGCATTCTGGCTGGTATACGCCAAAAAGTAGGGTCAAATATAGGGCAATTTTCTCAGAAAAATAGGGAATTTTAGGGGTAAATGTCCAAAAATGTAGGGCTATTTTTGGGGTTTTTCGAAACAAAAAATACAATTCTACTTACCTTTTTTCGCCAAAGGTACTCACACAAAAAATATACTCACAAGATTGAAAAGAGACTGCAATGCCCTTCTTGAAAGTGCTTGACATGGAATTAAATTTAGAGATCTACCTCCACTGGCACTCATTTGCAAATTCCATGTCAAGCACTTCCAATAGGACCAATTGCACTCAACAACTACAAAAGAGCAGAAAAATAGGGCTTTTTAGGGAGAAATCGAAAAAAGTTAAAATAGTAGGGCATAGAAAATATATAGGGATTTTTAGGAATTTTAGGGCCGCCAGAATGCCTGAAAAGATTATTAAGATCGCCGCCATTTTTGAAAATTGTCTATCAGCTCTCAATAACGTTACTTACTAGATCGCTGCTTGGTGTAGAATGGTGTTACCACAATGCTGCAAATTATACAAAGGTTGGTGAAATAATTTTAAAGTGTGTAATTTTCCCTTACAACTGCACCTGTCGTTAGATACAGTAGTGCTCAAAAGAAACGTCTCGAGAATTCGTTTCGTTTCGCGCTTTGTTTCGTCGTGAAATCTCGTGCGAAACTTCGCAAGGGTGAGAATTTTTCGCAGCGAGAAATTGTCTAAACATTGCGAGATTTCGCTTAAGCCCTGCGAAATTTCGCACGAAATCTCAATTCTTGAAGACAAAGGTTCGAAGTCTCGCACGAAATTTCGGAAATAAGGACTACAATATGGAAAGCAAAGATTCATACTGAATATGTACAACAACACCGTACCCTGTGTTGCCCATGTCGGATCGGCTTGAAATAATTGGTTAAATTCTTCAGTGACTGAAAGCTCGCTCTGTCAATGTCGGGGGTTCTTTGTTTTAAAAATCACAAAATCATATTCAATGTAGCTTGTAGTTACGAATCTTGATTGTTCAAGTTAATGTTAATTAACCTTCCGCCGTTATCATCTTGTTCACCGATTTCATGCATTGCAGAATATGCAACTCAACAAAACGTTTGCGAGATCTCACAGCACAGCAGTTATAAACCAAAGTTTTTTTCTTACTTTTCTCAGTTAGCTTTTGATTCGCATCATTAAGTTTGTGATTTTCTTTCATCTGAAGTTATAAGAAGCAATTTGGTGTGCGAAGCTTTTCTGTATCTCTAGAATTAGTTAAAAGCGGTAATTCAGTGTTGTTTTTCTGCGGCAACTTAACGAAACGTTTCCGCAATTTGCTAAACCAAAGTGAATTTCTAGCTTCTCTGAAATAGCTTTTAATTCGTATCATAAAGTTTGTGATTTTCTTTCATCTGCAGTTATAAGAAACAGTTTGGCGTGCGACGCTTTTCTGTTTCTCTAAAATTAGTTAAAATCGGTAATTCAGTGTTGTTTCTCTGAAGCAACTCAACAAAACGTTTGCGAGATCTTACAGCATAGCAGTTATAAACCAAAGTGTTTTTCTTACTTTTCTCAGTTAACTTTCGATTCGCATCATAAAGTCTGTGATTTCCTTTCATCTGAAGTTATAAGAAACAATTTGGTGTGCGAAGCTTTTCTGTATCTCTAAAATTAGTTAAAAGCGGTAATTCAGTGTTGTTTTTCTGCAGCAACAACCTCCATAAAGTTATCATATATTACATACATATACATTTTGTACATTGACAATGATCACGAGGCTGGTCCCTTATCGATATTGATTGAAACTTTGTGTTGAGAGCTTGTTTTTAACCGATAAACTTTACTTTAAAAATATAAGTGTTTCCCTTTAGTGTTGTGTTAAAACACATTTTAGGCATAAACAAGCGTCATCAGCTTTGATGAAAACTCCGCAACATCCTATTATTACACGGCTTGGGTTAAGAACATAACAACTAAGTTTTCATTAAAAAGAAAAAAAAAACGTTCATACCTCTGTGTTCATCTGAACTCCAGCATCCAGTAGAGCTTCTAAAATTTCGACGTCACCTTCTTGACAAGCTTGGTGAAGTACTGGTACAGTTTCTTCGCTATGATTGGCCTAGAGGCAAAAAGATTAATAGATTAACCTAAAATGGAACACACATTCAAACTTAAAACATGTAGTTATTGCACTATTTTGACTTGAACATCTGAAAGTCTTCGCCCAACTTATATTACAGTGTAATATACCAGCTCGGCTACGAGCGATTTGATTGATAGAAATGGTAGATGTTAAGGCGGTATTAAGGTAGATTATGACGCCAAAATAAAACGGGGGACGGTAGCAGTCGCCTTGCGTCTATTTCGAACCACAAAATTGAAAAAAATACAAAACATACCCTCCCCAAAACATTGGTTTAATAAGCTGTTAGTAAACACAACATATACGGATTCAAGGGAGGCCTTACCACTGGAACGGGTTGCAATCCAAGTTTCGCTGATCTACAGCATCAACAAAGAACCCCATAAACCCACACAAAGTAAAGAGAAAAAATCTCTGACTTCGGTGGGATTCGAACCCCGGTTGGTAAGCTTTAATTTACATTTGGCGTTGTAAGTTATACGCTCAAGCGTTGGTATTTACTAAAGCGCTCATTATATTCAAATTTCGGTGGATAGTGGCTAAAATAGTATCTACCTCCCAATTCGGCGCTCTGTAGATAGTCTGCCACTATCATCCTGAATAAGAACGAGTGTTATCTACTTCTGCACTACTAGTTGAGAGTTAGCAGTTTGCTACTAAACTAAACTAAACTAAACTAAACTTTATTCATTTAACGAGGGTAAACATATTAACCTTGTTGAAGTTATCTAACATATGGCCCTCGGCACAGATCTTTGCGTTATTTAAAGTCGATTTTGTGGAGGGAGGAAAACCGGAGAACCCGGAGAAAAACCCTCGGAGTCAGAAGAAGATCGCAAATCATAGCCCACATGCAAACCCAGGATTCGATCCCGCGTCCACAGAGATTGGAGGCGCGAGCACTAACCACTCGACCATCCTGACACCCCTACGTCCTTACATGAATTTTTTACCCACATCAGCAATCAGCAATAACTTTCATCCGACAACAGCTACTTAACGCGATTAGTCTCTACTATTTTTAAGTAGCTGTGATCCTCTATGTCTTGCACTTAATTACACTGCACGATTTCTCTATACTTGTAAACATCTGAGGACTAAAAAAATAAGTTATTGTTATTGTTGTTATTGTTATTGTTAAGTATACCAATAGCTGGAAAGAGTCTCAGTATTTCAGAATTGATTCCCAGAATCTGTTGTACTCTCCAAAAGAAAGGAACCAACTTAAGAGTCGGTTCCACATAATTTGCTAGTAAAATTAAAAAGCACAGTTTCGCATACACCACATAAGAAAGTCTTACCAATTCAGAATTGATTTCCAGAATCTGTCTTACTCTCCACAGCATTCGCATACAAACAGAAAGAAAAAGAGCTTTTCCCAGGTTTCTGTCAGATAAGGATAGATCAATGTCTCCTTGCGATAAACCTGTAGAAAAACAAAATCGTTTTTAGTAAGCGATACCGTGCAATGAAAAATATCGAAAACACTGAGTTGTTCCGAATGACAGCAACTTTAAAACCAAGTTTAAACAAACAGATAAAATCTTTTGAACTACTTTTATTCCCAAGAGGAATTACTTAATAGCTTTTGTCAAGATATGTATTTAAATGTAATCTCGTGAACCACAGTTATTTAAACCTGATGATGGTTAAGTCGACCGAAAACGTTTGTTATTTTAACATATCTTATAACATTTATGGCCAAAAATTTTTTTAAAAATATGTTATATATACTTTTAAATGTTTAACACTGATCACCAAAGTTACATAATCGGTTTACTACAACTAGAAATGCTTTAAAAAAATTCGACAAGCCTGAATTACATGGATGGTCTAACAAATTGCATTCTTAATACCCTTTTTGAAAAAAGTACAGTTCTTTCGATCTCGGAATTGAAGTCCCCGTTATTTTTGAACTAAAACTCGTTTCTCTTGGATTTACATACCACTACAATGTCTTTAAAGCTTGCACTGTAATTTTGAACTCCTGCTGTTTCGAAATATTCTCTCTTTCCCTAGGGACTTCGGAATAACGTGGTTCAACTGTACGCTAGTCAAATAATTGACGACAAATTGTATCTCCCTTCTATTCACGGCCCGAAACAAGCTTAACCAATTTCAGAAAGTTAGTAAATAAAGAACCGTTTAGAACCATTTACCTACCAGGTATATTTAAAGCCAGGTCTGGTTTAGTTTCTTGTTCGTCTTGCACCTCGTTAGAGGGTTCCAGCTCTGCAATGAAAAGAGAGTAAGCACTAAAAAAGAGAATTTACTTAGTTGAAAAGCATGAAAACGAACTCAAACACTTAAAAGGCGATCAGAACTCGTATCTAGCAACTCTTGAAAACAAAATAACGCAACACATTGCATTGTTTTTTGTTAGACTCACAGTAGTCACGTACAGTTTGATAGGAAATGAAAACGTATTCCATTGATCAAAGCCGAATAATCACAAGGAGTTATCTTAGCTATGTTTTGAAATGATTTGATCTATTTTTTGTTCCAAAGCACTTTTGATATCGGATCGAATTTCAGGAACGCCACTTAACTCCCAATGATTGGTGTAGAATCAAACGCAAACTATACTTGATTACGCTGCAAATCATTTCAAGTTAAACGGACCTGTGGTACTAGCGCATAACAAACCAAAAACACCAGCTAAATTTCTAGCAATGTTCATTTAAGCGCACGAAAATGAAGGACCCTGATGTCAGCAGCCGCTGACCATATAGTGCAAACAACTTTTTGTGCCACCTACGGTTTTGCAAGTGCACTCTTTGTAAGCACTGCAGTGAAAGAAGCCGAAACGTGTTTTGAGTCAATACATCAGCTTTTTTCCTCAAGTAAAGAAAATGATTAAACTACCATAATAATAATAATAATAATAATAATAATAATAATAATAATAATAATAATAATAATAATAATGTTTAGTATTTATGTATATAGCGCTCTTTTCCATGTGGATATGATCAAAGGCGCTTAACAAAGATTTACAGATGACTCTGGTATTGAGGGTCTTAGATAGTCCGTTATATACGGCTCATAGTAATGTTCTGTAAGAGTTGCCCTCAGTTAGTAGAATACAGACCACAACACCGGGACCACTCGAACTACAACCAAAGAAACTACACGTTACTTCTGTTTCCTAAAGCGACGTCGTCTCTTTTTTAAATTTAATTTTAGGTGTCAAGATTTGGACTAGGATCAAGATTGAAGCTTACCTCGTGGTGGCAAGGACCTCGATCCTTCATTTCTTAACGAGGTGAGGGCAAGTGGATTGAAAGCAAACCGGTAACCATAAGCATCAAACCGAACTAAAACATCTCCGTCATCGTCTGTACGAATAACACATCCTTGCTTACCAACAACCTTAAAAGTGTAAAGCAAGAATTGAGCAAATGTAGCTAAAAAGGTAAAAATTTAACCTTGACCAGTTGATGTAATATTTTCTTTAAGTATAAATACCTCTTATTAACTGAGTGCGAGGTCCGTAACTTACGGTACGGATCGAGCAAACGAGGTTAATAAGATGTTTATTATATGGCTTTTCCTCGATTTTTTCAACACGTACAGAGCGAAACTGACATTTTGACCGACGTCAAAATCCAAGTGTTTTATTCGCTCATGAAACAATGGTAGAAAACTCTGCGCATGCGAACAAGACTCATTGCTCATTCAACCATTTTGAATTCGTTAAAATCTGAATTAAACCAAAACATGCCTGCAGCTTTGATGCTAACAAGCTATTACAAAAACTCTGCAAGAGCAAAAACTGGATCAAAGTTTTAAATATTGAGTTTGTGGTCTGTTTGAGGCAATTTCTCACTGTTCATATCTTGGTAGTTTGGCTGGAGGACACTCGGAACAACATGAGTTTACGTTGAATACACAGTTGTTCAACGAGCCGATCGTTGCGCCAGTAAACAAACTTTGGCCTGGATGAACATCAAAAGCAGCGTTGTGACATGTTTTCCATTGCAATTGGCTGTTGGTTGAATTCGGTGGCTGATTGCAACGTGGTGTTA
>JAOBAT010077796.1:9569-20136 GCA_026413305.1 Hydrozoanthus tunicans | reverse complement strand
TCTCGCCCTAAAACCCCCTCCAATCCCACTCAAAGTGGACACAGAAGACAACAACAACTTGTTATGAAGGTATGTGCCATTTATTTGTGCTATATTATTGATACTCGAAATATCAACGTGGAACATCCGGTTAGTCTTTAGTTGAGTTTCCTGCAAACCTTTGGCTCAACGCAGTATTAGTTAACTCATTATCAAGCTTACCACACCAATTCCTTCAAAAGCAAAAACAACTGTTCCAAAGAATAAGGGCATGGTACTCCACTCTGCAAACATTGGAAGGCTGCCAGGACTTCTGAGGTGCTGACCAAGATAGACGAACGTTGCAGCCAGTCCCAAAAATACACAAATGTTTGCTACCACTGATAAAACAGCCAAGTGTTTTAGATTGTGAATAAATGAAAACAGAGTAATCAAGGGAAGGAGAATTAGAATCCACTGGGTTACGTCCAGTTTAGCAGTCTCCGCAGCCTAAAAGAAGGAAAATACAACATCTAGTTAAGTAACTATCAAATGTTTGCTTTCTATCAAGCTTAAAATGAAAGGCAAATCATACTCATTCCCACCAATTGGTGTAAGTAAATTGTATCACATAATACCTTAACTTCGCAGTTTCCTACCAATGGCTATTTTGAAACAACAAAAAGTCAAAATTAAGAACTTTTCAAATGAGCAAAAATCCTGAACAACAGGATGATAGCTGCCACTGCCCACAGCTGCTAACACTCAGACTCAACTGATTTTTGAAGTATCTAGATATAAGGGTTAGTGCAGGCCTGCTGTGTGGGTTTAATTTAGTGCTAACTCCCTAACTGTTAGTGGCTGCAGGTTACTTTTGGACATATGTGCAAGACTTGGGAGTTTTGATCTTCCCAACCACAACCCCAAAAGGGTTGCATTTACACTTGGCTTCAATTGAAAGACTTGACTTGATGTCATATCAGATCTCATTTCCAATCCCATTAGAACTCCAATCACTTTACTAACTATCAGACCCAACACTTAGTCATATTGTCCAATTCCATCCTAATGCAGTATGCATGATTGTTTCATGTCGGCATGTCATGTTATTTATACTACAACTAATCAATATTATTCATAATACCTGCATTAAGTTGTCAGCAATAAAAAGAAAGTAAACACAACAGAATCCCAGCTGAGTGATGCATAGAAAAACATTCACAATCAACCTGGAGAGTTAAAGACAGTATGCAACCTAAGTTCTCTGCATGCTTTTCCACAGCTGAATTAATTGGGCATTTTTATTTGTTCTTTTGTCTTACTTTACTCAATAATACTGTACACAAGAATTATATTTGTTCTTCTGCTATTCGAACCTTGATAATTGGCTAAAAAATAGGGAACTGTAGCAAGTAAGCTTTCTAAACTGTCTAGAATGTTCTGCTTATAACACTGTATAAACACTTCCCTTAATCAGTCAGGCTAAAAAATAGGATAAATTGCCGGTTTGTTGCAAAAAATTAATTTTCTCAAGATTTAGAAGTACAACCTTTGCCATAAATTCTATTTTCAAGATTCGAGACTAGCAGTTGTTATAATTAACTTAAAACTATATAGAATGAAATGCTGCATTTTAAGTTTTCTTTACTTTCATCAATATTCTTTACATACTCTGTCTATGAAACACTGCTTTGTTTCATCTGATAAAAACTTTAGGTTTAAACAAAGTATTTGCATGACAAATTGTTAAGTGTGCATTAAATGCAGATTAAACAGATCAGTCAGTTATGAAGAGTTAGTGACATTGTAAGTGGCAACTTTGTGCAAGCATTTTTTTAAATATAATTGGGGGATTTTTTAATAATTTATCAAATTAATTGAATTACTTACCTTAAAAATCTCTTGCTTACAGTCACTATTAAAGGGAATCTCTCAAAGTCACATCAGTATTTGGTCAAAACGTTTCGTAAACTGTTTGGTAAAATGACTAAAAACAGCTGCACAAAAACTTGAAAACTAAAAAAATATGATTGAAAAGCAGAATTTTGTCTTTTTCTCTCAACTGGCAGTGTTGCTCTACTTCAATGATAAACATGACCTATTGTAAAATGTAATGAGAACACAAGTGCACAAGTTTGAAGACCATGAGTGCAGGCTAAATCTGCCTTTCACAGTGTTTGAGCAACCACTGGCCCTACACTGATGAATCATGATTGAAAATGGTTGAAAGTGTTTTGCAAGCAAGTAATGCTTGTTGAATTCTCATGTCTACATGTTACAAAACGTTTTTTTCAGAATTCCCTGAGCACAAGCAAATATTTTTCCTTTGCTGACTAGTTATGCAGTATGTTACTTAACTAATCATGACAAGTTAAAACTTTATCTGACTTTTATCTAACCAACTATCTTAGTTTAGTTTATAACTTTGTTGTGTTACAGCTCTACCTATACTAAACCCTGTTGTTGCCTGTATCACAGTATGTAGGCCTTTAATTCAAACAAAATTAGTGATAACAAAAATGTACAAGTTTGTAAGTAAAGCTGAATTGAAAAGCTTGTGCCTCATTAAAAACTACTATTTGACTGTGTTTTTTACAAAGAGATCCAAATAAAAATACTGTACCTTCCAATACGAGCTTTCTTAGGAGAATATTGTTTGATTGATTCTTCTACAACTTCACCATAGTCCAATGCTAATAACCCCTTCCTGAAAGTGGAGAAGTACATTAATATTATTCCAATACTTTCTTAAATAGGGTAAACTATAAATTATCCAATTCAGTCATTTGTATTTATTTCTTAACTACCATATATATTTGTATCATAAATTCGAAAATCATGACATGGTTTCCAAATATTATTTAAAAACGTTGCATAATTATTCAATCATTATAAAACAGTAGCTTACTGCACAATTAAGAAGTTTCTGTGTTTAACCAAAACATTTTGTAGACCTAAATGCTTTGAACAAGGAAGTAATTAACTATACCCTAATGCATAATGGACCATAACTTTGTCAATTTTTAAATCTGGATGAAATTATGTAAATGTAGATGTACTCTCAGCATAACTGTCTTATTTCAAGTCCAGCTACATAGTATGATTGAATTCAAGGCACTCCTTGAAGGGTTGTCAACTGAGTACAATGGAACCCCTCAAGACGGACACCCAAATAAGACGGACACCAAATCTTGGTCCCTACCATTCTCTCATGCAGTCAATGTTTTGTTAATGACCCTCCCATCATTACTAAATCTTTCTTAGGACTCAACTATTGGTTGTCTAGACTAGTTATACAGCATGAGCAGTTGCTGCTCATTGTTTTAGTTTGTTTCAAAATCACATGCACTATCAACATTCAGCTGTTACCTGATGAGGACCAGAGTAATTGGTAATAATGTAAAAATTCCAGTTTACAATCAACAGATTATTCTCCACATAAACTTTAGAAATTTTTCAATACTACTTGTAATCTGTATGTACAGTTGAGGACTGTTTACGAAATCTACATCCTTTAGCCAATAGACTTGCCAACTTTATGTCTAGTGTACCTACTGTTCACAGAGGGCATGACTACATCTGACCAGCAAATGCATACAGTGAACAGAAATGATGGCCATACAAAGCAATGCAATTGGACCAACCTGAGAGGAGGGAGAAACAGCTTCAACTTACACTTGCTAACATCTGACATATTTATAATAAATGTTCCAACCCATATTTGAAGTCTGAGCTCATTTATATGTTTTCAGCATTTCATCCCAATATATATTATCTTATGTATTACTGTATAAAAAAAGCACCAATGCTTGTATAAGCCCCCCTCCTGAACTCTTGTGAAACCTATTGCAGAAGGGGTGGGGGCTAAACATGTCAAAAAAAGTACAGTATATCAAAACATGCATGTATAATTATTGTTAGCAAGATAGCATAGTTCATGATCTGATAAGAATGCTTTCTTAGAATCGGTGTTGACTGTACTCAAGTTTTCAAGTTTAAATTTATTATACAAATTAACATGCGAATCTAAATTGCGCAGGTGCCAAAATGGCTGCCACGTTTTTCAGAGCTCTTGTAATTTTATATTTTTTAAGCACTTGGAAGCAATTTTTTAACAACTATAAGTACTCTCAAGGAAAACTGACTAGATCAGGCAATGTCTACAGCTGGCCCAATATCACAGTTGCCCTTACATTTAATGATACAAATCGAAGACTCGTATTTAACGATACAAATCGAGCTCTTCTTGCGCTGACATCGCGGAACAGAATTTGAAGGGTTGTAGCGACATGGAGCTCCCATGGATTGACGTTGCTTGCTGTTCCAGAAAATATAATTCTTCTGGATATTACCATCTGCTGCGATGTGGAGAGGAATCCAGGCGATGAAACAGGAAAGACAACGGAATGAAAGTTTGCCTCGTACTCAATGAACAAGAAGTTCTGCTCTAACAACAGAATTGTACTGAGTCGCGAGACGCTGCTATCATTTTGCAAGTTTGGTTGGAAGCCATCTGCGGATATGATGCGAACTTGCAAGGTTCTTGGAATTTTAAAATACAGAAGTAGAAGAGGGGTACGTTCTCGCTATTGTTCCTATTATCTAGCCCAAACGAATGAAATAAAGTCCATCGAAGTAATTACAGGTCATAGAGTGGAATATCGGAAAAGAGAGAGATCTACAGAGCGATGTCTGCTGCAAATCCCTTGCACACCAGCTCGAGCAACTGCCCAAACTCAAGGGTTAGCTGTGCCTAAGCTAATGTTTATTAACATTGTTCACTTGGAAAGACCAAGAATTGCGTTAGAGCAGCAGTTGCGTTGGAAGCTGACATCAAATCTATAGATATTGACATATGCGTTGTTTCAGAAACACATCTTAAACCGGACATGCCCAATGCCTGTGTGAATATTTCCAACTATATAATCCATAGGAGAGACAGGAACTTTGCGGGTCTTGATAAAAGGAATAAAGGAGGGGTAGCTATTTACACAAGAAAAAACATAACTGTGCTGAATGTTTACAAGTCTAAAATTATACGAGCTCATCTCTGTCACTTTACTTCTTCCCTCGGGACATCGTGTGGTAATCTGCAGCCTTTACCATCCACCAAAATTCAATAACAATGAGACTGAATTAATGAGCTATCTCGTCAATCTCTTTGATAATGTCGTAGATAACTACCCTGACACTGTATTTGTTTGTGGCGGCGACCTCAACCAATTAGACTTAAATATTCTGCAAAGTATGACCGGCTGGAATGCTCTTGTGGACTTTCCTACTCGTGGGAGTTCACACCTGGATAATTGTTTAACAAATCACCCAGAGCTTTTTAATGAGTGTTTTCCATTCGCTATGTCTATCAAAACAGATCACACTGGTTTTGTTGTCCTGGAACAAAGCTAAAGCCGATCCGCAGCAAGGTCAAAATACGGGATTGCAGAGCACATCGAAAAGCTGATCTATATATGGCACTTGCAACGGAGAAATGGGACAGTGTTTTGAGAACAAAGGATGTTGATGAAGCTGTGACAAAACTGGAGAATAAGATTCACTACCACATGAACAGGTGCATGCCATTCAAAACGGTCTCAATGTCATCACGAGACCCAGTTTGGATGATGCCCCTAGTGAAATCTCTAATAAAGGAGAAGTCAAGAATTGGCACAACTTGGATAGACCGGATGCGGGAAATTAACAAAAATATAAGCGATCTGATATGTAAGAACCGAAGAAACCTCTTAAAAGCTTCAGTAGGGAACAAGGAGTGGTGGAGGAATATAGACATCATGTCACAGCATTGTTGCTCTTTGGCAAAAGTCTCGCTAGACGAAAAATCATTATGCAAACTAAATGATTTTTTTTTCTGATCTTTGTTTTGACAACGAATACAAAAATCCCACCTTGGCCGAGATAACTGATGAAGCCCAAGTTCCAGAGATCTCAGAAAGACATGTTTGGAACTGCTTGCAGCACTTAAAGAAAACAGCTACTGGTCCAGATCAAGTGCCATTTTGGATATGGAAAGACCATGCAGAAATTTTCACACCAATCATCTCGAAAATCTGGAACATGTCCCTGAAGTCTAGTACTTGGCCCCTATCCTGGAAGAGAGCTCACGTGACCCCCTTGCCCAAAGTGGAAGTTCCCAAGATCAAAAGCGACTACAGAGGGATCAACATAACACCTGTAATCGCACGTGCTTTTGAGAAGTCTGTTTACAACATACATGCACGGAACATTGTGAGAAAAATCTAGGCCCGACCCAGTTTGCCTATAGGACTTGCGGTAGCAGCACTGATGCTCTCGTGTGCATGCAGCATGCAGTCTATAGTTATCTAGATAATCCTAATTGTAAAGCAGTTCGCCTATTCGCTATGGATTTTAGTAAAGCTTTTGATTATGTTAATCACGAAAAATTGTTCGTCGAACTAAAAAGATTAGAGCTAAATCCTTTCATTATCAATTGGTACATCAATTTTCTAACTAACCGTAAGCAGCGAATCATTTTTAATAGTTTTGAAGGACAGTGGAAAGGTATTAACAGAGGAACTACACAGGGTAGTGTAAGTGGCCCGTACTTATTTAACATTTTTATTAATGATTTGGAAATCAGTTTGGATAACCAACCAGCCCTGTTTAAATATGCAGACGATACCACCATTGTTATTCCAGTATGGTCTAAAAGCCCAAGTTGTACAGATTTAGTGGAGCAGTATTTTACATGATCAAGTGAAAATAATATGATTTGTAATACATCTAAATGCAAGGAACTTGTCCTCCATAAGAAGGGTTTTAATGAAAACATACCGTCAATCTATAACATACCACAATGTAAAGAGCCGAAGATTTTAGGGGTCACTTTCCAAGAAAACTGCAAATATAGGGAGCATGTCCGCTCTAAATTGTTAAAGGCCAACAAAAGCCAATATATTTTAAGAACCCTAAGAAAGGAAGGTCTGTGCCAAGATGAACTAGATTATCTTTTCAACTCACTAGTTTTACCTAATTTTACTTACGGTCTGTCAGTTTATGGAGCTAATGACTCAGAACTTACGAATATACAGCAGTTTCTCGATAGATGTTTTAAAAGAAAATTTACCTCTGTTAAAGTAAATATTCGCGACCTCTTAGAAAATGCAGACAAAAAATTTTACAAATCACGATCAAGTAACATCTCATATCCTATCAATGATATATTCCCCAAGAAAAAGATAACCAAATATTCTTTAACAACTAATAAGGCCATTCGTCCGACAATCAATACAAAGAGATTTAAAAATATATACGTTACTAGACTTATCTTCAAATATAATGCTATATGATTTATATTATATGAATTTTAATAGTAATTATTTCACTGATTTATTTATATTTTTATTCATTTTATTGTATGTAATAAGCACTTTGCACATTTGATTAATTATGTAACTTTGGATATGTAATTTGTCTAAAGGAAATAAAGATTATTACTATTATTATTATTATTATTATTTTTATTATTATTATTATTATTATTATTATTATTATTATTATTATTAACTACTGAAGTCCCACTGATACTCACAACAATCCCAGCATGCATAATGGCATTTGGTATCCCCAACATTCCTGGTCCAATATTTCCCTTTAGTACATGCATTAATGTCTGCATGTTTCTGGAACAATAAAGGAAAAGATTAACTTTTTAATGCCAGCAATTGGTCAAATTTTTTTTTTCACAACTGTCATAATCAGTTTCATTGATTATCATAATCATCATTGTAGTGCATGGTAAACCAGTTATGTTGTAACAAAGATTAACCAACAGTATTAATTTGTATACCCATAAAAAGTGATTGTGAGTCAGAATGTTCATTTCATTTCAAAACAAGAAAAATTTCCATTTTTTTCATACTATCTGCAACTTACCAATCAAAATCTTATGTCTGTGTTCTCGCAAAAGTTTATAATAGTCACTGCAACCTCAATACTAAGTTAATTTCAGGCCAGGATATTTCACAGAAACCAGTTTCCAGTTCCATGCCAGCAAAATGACGGAATGTCAAAAAATGGTTTCTGATGGCAATGTGAACAGTCAGAATCGGTTGCATGCATATATATATATAAAATTAAGCACAAAAGGAAAAATCACTTGTCCATTTTAAACACCTATATTTCGGCGCACATTAAATGGCCTTCATCAGGGTGAATGAAGGATTAACCATTATCTACACGAATATAAACATTAACTGCTGACGTTAGAAACAATAAACGCGCGTTACAAAAGTTACAAAATTTGAAAACGAGATTAAGCGGGTGCCTTTACATTTCAACATTATTGTCGCAAACGCGACCTTCTATTTTGAGAATAAAAAAAGTAAGGATGAAAGAGAGCTGAGGAACAAGGAAGGACAGTGGGCCTATAGGTTGAAAACAATAGAGCCCAATGGACTAAACACAAATGACTTTTTTTATTCTCAAATAGAAGGTCCCGTTTGCGACAATAATGCAAAACATGTTGCAACAGCTTTAACAAATACGTTCGGTAGCTGTCATTCTTTGTTGCACAACCAATCTCTCTTTTCCTTGAGTAGGTCATTATAAAGGCTCGATCGGCTTGTCCACTCTCCTAGTGCCAGTGGCTTCATTCTTCTTTCGAAATTCTATATAATCATATTTATCAATGCCACTGAAGAACGTCGCAATATTAACCCAGGATTGAGCCGATCGAGTAAGTAGTGTTCAACGATAACTCACTATTATTAAATTTTCAATCTTGAATATTGTGATTCGCGTGTTCTGATTGGTTCATTCAATCTCGGTTATCAGCTCATATTCGGCGTTACCAAACATGGAAACTGACTGTAGTGTTTGAAAAGCCAAAAAATAGGTTCTGAATAAAATTTAGCTGTTATTTTTAAGTATGGAAGAGTTTAGAAAACTAATTAAATTTAATAAAACAATTATTCCGTTCGCACTTGTTGGATATGAGATGATTTATAGCCAACTCGGCGCTACGCGCGTCTTTGGCTATTTACCATCTCATATTCAACGCACGCTTTTGGAATAATTGTTAATCATTCACAGCTGACCAACTAACTGGCCCCGGCATTTCATTCAAAACACATGATCTAAACCGAAATTTTCTTCGACGAATGATTATGAATCACAGAATGGACTGATTTCTTATTTGTCGGCTGGTTATCACATCGCAAGGCATGTAGGTGGAATTCTGTTCAATGTAAGAAATTCACAGAAATCCGTGGATTTGAATATTGATATTCATTCAGTTGCCTATTTATAGACAAGATAAAATTTAAAATTTTAATGTTGACAATCATTAAACTAACAGAACAACCAACTGTCGGCGCCATAGTAGAAACGCCGAAGCTTATAGCTTTAGTGTTTATTTTGAGTACAAGAAGCTGTTAACGCTATATATAGCCACCAGCCAGAAAAATGCAAATAAACGAACTCACGTAGTTGTGTTGAGGACACCAAGCCGAGACGATGTCGATACTGTGAAGGAACCATCAGCTTCTACGTCCTCTCCGTCACTTTTGACTGCAATTGTTGTACCATAACTTGATTGAGAAGAATTTTCTTCGCTGTTAGAGTTGTCGAGTAAACGCGTTGTCTCGTGAAAACTGCCTTCAGTTACATCGCGCAAAGATTCTGTCCGTATGGAGTTCTGCTCACTTGAATGATCGACGTCACTTCGTCTTGGGGCAGACCCGGCAGTGTTTGGTAAATACATTTAACTGTTTTTTTGACTATAGAATCTAAATGAAAAGTCAATTGGTCCCTTTTGTAAAATGGTAGCAAATATAGATACCAACAATCATAAACATTATTGTCACTTTCAAACGCAGGTACTTGTGTTACACGACAACAACCAATTTTGAAAGTGAAAGTACATCGTTCCGGAAGTCACGTCACGTTGTTTCTCGGCTCAGTTCCCCAGCCCCTGCTGTGCAGGAAAACCCTCAACAATTCCCTGGGGATGAGACTCTGTAAGAATCAACCTGAAGATTAAAAATGTGAATAAAATTTAAACAACTTTGATTACATATTGAATAAAACCGGCTGTTAAATCTGGCGGTCAAAGCAATAATAACATGAGAAATGACAAAAGTTTAATCGAATCATTCAAATCGAAATAGTTTAACCGACATCAGTAATACCTACATCCGGTTGCTAAAGACCTTTTCCCCCAGAGATCGAAGACTGTGTTTTGGCCCATAGCCAGGACAAAAGTATGTACATGTGTCTGTTTGGCCAGCGTTCGCCAAGGCGCGTGCGAATTCTAGGGGTGTCCGGGGGGTCTGCTGCCCCGGAAACTTTCTGAAATTTTAACCATTTATAGAATCGTTTGAATAAAGATGAGAACCGATAAGAAGATGTAGCAAAAGTCCTTTGGCAAACGTCCGCGCCTTTATTTACTGCATATCACTTTCAGCACAACACGAGGTGACTTAGCGCCGGCTCGCTAGCTACCCAGAGAAATTTTTCAGCTTTCAATTGGTATTTTTTAGGGTTAACTTAAAACCGATAGGTTTTTTAAGGGTGGAAAATTTTCATCCCTTGATATTTTTTAGGATATTTTGGGGACTTTTCCGACGGTGAT
>JAOBAT010077785.1:0-20138 GCA_026413305.1 Hydrozoanthus tunicans | reverse complement strand
CCCCCCCCCCCCCAGTGGATCTATAGTCGGGATCAATTCTTTAATTCTCTTCCACTTTAAATATGCTGCATCCCAATACATCAATTCAGAAAAGATCTTGAACCGAATCGCTACAGTATTTCCATAAGGACTTGCTCAAGCCCTGCCTTTATAACCATTAACCTTCCTTCACATAATAACCTGCAATACATGGATTATACGTTCTTGTGGTTACTGGCCAGAAGCCTGGTGAAAGCCAAACTGAAACAACTACAGTTCCTGATGCCCTACCGATAACACGGCTTTAGTAACAAATGGCAAAAATTGGAATGACATACCACACGAATAAAAACGCTTCATCTATTAATTCCTTTAGAAAAAAAACTAAAAGACTTCCTTCTTTCCTCGTAATCTTAGTTTGCAACTTATGTGGTATACTAGTCTGTCTACTATTCTCTTGCTATAGAAAATAGTAGAAACTTAGTAGTAATTATATGTTAGATTACCCTCTACTCTCGATTTTGCTTTTAACGTATATATGGGTGTAAAAGTGCTCTATTAACTTTCACAGGTTGTAGCTCTTACTCGATCCCTCCATTTATATTTATTCTTTGTATATTTGTTAACAATCAATTGATTATTACATGGTAAGTTTTACATTACATGGTTATTACATGGTAACTTTGCAAACTTCGCGGCAGAACATTAAAATTTTACCTTTTATACTAGACTTATAGCCTATAATTTAGTAACATTGGAGACAAAAGGCAATCATCTTAGTCGCTACAATTACAAAATAACTGCATGTACATGAAATCCCTTCTAATACACATGTGCAACTAAATATATACAAAATAATTGCAAATTAAACCCGTCTCTATTCAAACATAGCGAGTTGCTTCATGCAGTATAACAGTTCTTCTCAAGCTTTCCTCCACCCCATTGGCTTTTGTCTACCTTTTGCTTGTTCCTTGTGTGTTGTATTATTATCATTAACTTCACACTTCCGCATACCCCACACTTACAGCCTGCAGGTTCGCCTCTAATAATAACACAGTCATAAGGACTAAATTTAAAGCAGTTTCTGTGTTCAATATATTTAAAAAAATCGATACTCTTATTCAAAAGTGTGATAAATCACTTGGTGTTATAGTAGGTGGCAAAGCAATCCCCATTTAAAGAAGGCCAAAAACTTTTTGATCTCTTGGGAAAATTGCTACTCATCACCAGCCGTATAATTACTAACGTAACCATCCCTCGATTTCGTTAGAAGTACGTACATGGCATCCAAACTGTATAATTTACAGTTGGTCATAGCAGAACGCAACAATTAAATAAAATAACAATCACAGTCATATGCAACTCTGGTTTGATGCTTCCGATTCCAACAAAGCGGGTGAACCGAACTCACATAATATCAGTGCACCATTTAGGCTCAAACGGTTACGAAGTTGAACGCGGTTTAACGCGTAGGACTTAAGCAAGAAAAAGCCAAGCACCCAGTAATTACTGTCATTTGAACAGGTAAGAAAACCAGGTCAACCTTTTAAAAATAGTTCTTTGCTCTCACCAAATTGACCCTCAAACAGTTGTTACAGCTAGAATAACTCTGCAGCTCCAAGTTATTGACTCATAAGATACCGCGACCTAGTGCTAAATCCAAACTCTGAAAAGATTACCCTTGAATCATCTAATCAATGAATTATATTACATCGTCAATTAGCCTTGTAGTAGCATTAAGAGATTCCAACAAAGTTTACCGGACCAAGCCGGCTCAGAGAAATTAAACTTAACAAGATCCATTGCTGAAACCATAATATCCGCATTGTCTAGTCATACAGTATAAATAACTCTGTTGGTCGTAGAACATTCATAGAATTAGAATTAACTTCCCATGTCTCGTGCTTCCATGGTAGGAGGGACTAAACCTATTTTCAGTAAAAACCTTTTATTGTGGAAACAACGGCGTGAAGTGAGACTCCTAACTCAATAGGTGTACCATATAAGTTCCCTTGAGAACAAAAGAATTCTATGCATTCTGAAATACCCACTGCCACCTTATAGGTACACATATTCATTTAAATGTGCAACGTGTGAAGCAATAATAACAGAGGAAAATAACATCCATAAAAACTGTTTACAACAATACAAATTGAAATATTGAAATATTTTGCTATACGTCATATGCGAACATAAGCCACGGGTAGTCGGATGGTTTGCCATCTCCAAACCCGGCCACAGCTTTGCACAAGGACCTGGTGTCGATATATTACTGGCTTGCACAGCAATACACTGCATCTTGGGGCACTGCATACCGCTGTCATCAAGTACTGTGGTGACCGCGTCACTGTCTCATCTTGATTTAAGGCTAAATCGAAATTGCAGGGTTGAGCAGCTCTTCTCGTTGGACGATATCCATGGTGAATCTGAGTACAGAAAAACAGTCAGTTATACGATGATCTATCTATCTATCTATCTATCTATCTATGTACTTCCTAGATCAGTCTTGATATATCTACTCTGAGCTGCACTGATGAGATCTTTTTATCTATAAACCTATTTGTCTGCCTGTCCAAACTTGGTTGTTTCAATGATTTACCAAACACAGGCAAAGCAGATGATTGCTGATCTAGATTCGGTTCGAACAACAGCTTCTAGGCCTTAAATTTGACAGGAAAGCAGTTTAGCTTTCTGATAATTACCTTTGATGGAACCGAATCCTCATTTCTTTGGTTTAAAACTTCATCTGGGTTTCGCACTTCAGCAATTAGGTACCTCTGTGAGAGGAGGGTCGTCACAATCTTTTTAGAGGAATCGTGTTTATCGATTCCAAGACAAGAGGACAACCTTGATTTCCGATGTTGTAAGACCTTTCTGGTCGGGAGCGAGAAGACGAAATCATCGAAGGCTGCCATAACACAAATAGTAATCTGCAAGATGCAACAATAATTAGACATTATTTTTTGAAAAGCAAAAAATAGTCTAACATCACAGTTCGAGCCATTAAAGGTTCCGAGAAAAAAAAAACACTTAACAGAAAGTGGTATTTCCTATTTGACTGCAGAAGCGAAAAAAGCGACCTTTCTTGCGCATGCATGGAGTGACTGAGGTGGTACGGCTGGCAACCTCAAGACAACAACATTCCAAACACAAGATGGCGGCTCAAGATATGTTGAGCAGCAAAGACACTGTACACTTTGAAATAACATGTTAATATTTATTTGAAAATTTGAGCTGACGGTTTTAGTAAATGTAAAAAGTATTGTATATTTCCATGCGAGCATTCTTGAAGATTGAATTTAGCGGGAAGACCGTTTGTCTTTCATGCATGTCGCTTCGGCGAAAGGGACATCAAGTCTCGAAACGGTCTTTGGAGCCGGACGAGGTTATCACGAAACTTTGTTGGCAATCTAGCGAAGTCGAAGTCGTTGTGCTATCGCAAAATATGCCTGTTCACACCATCATACTTTATACCAGAAACCTAAAGCTAATTTGTACAATCAACAATACAATACAATACTTTATTTAGACACATCTCGTCCAGGAGCTTGGAAAGCTCGTTCAAAATATGGACGTGTGTTCTACTGTAAACATATATATACTGACTATATAGAAATATTTCAAAAACTATGGTTACAACAAGATTAATAAGAACAAAATATAACAAAATTTACTAAAATTACTAAAACTCTGTACCAATATAATTATAAGAAACGAAAATTTATCAAGATTTCTAACTTGCTTTAACTCGACGTGCATTTGTTTAAAACTGACCGCCTAACGAACCTTGATGTAAGCTTGTTCCAGAGTTGACTAACTATGTACGATCTCACGACATACAGTATCTGACAGATAGTTACTTAGTGTTATAAGTATAACCAGGTATAACGACTTTTTCTTCCATCGTAAACTAAATTTAGGTAAAGTAAGTACAGATCCATCGCCTCTCAAATTATAATTAGTTTTCCTATAAATTAAAAAAATTCGCAAATGTATTGAGTTCCACTACAATAAAGGGCTTTATATAGTAAATATGTAACTGGCGAATCCTTCATACCCTCAAGTTAGGCTTATCTACAGTCTTTAATAAATCTTCATACAGCACAGTCTTAGCATGACCTAACAAAGTTCGTAGTATGTAGTAATTGGCGTTTTCCATGCGTTTTTCACTGAACTTTTCCTATTCCAACAAAAGCGGACTACAGTATTCAAGATGCGGTAGAATAAAAGCCTGATATAGTCTAGTCAAATCATTACACCTATTGGTACAAAACGACGAATCCTTCTAAGCGCCGATACCTTGGAAAACGCCTTTTTAAGCAGTTCACTGGTATGTTTAAGAAAAAAATAGACTGTCATTTGTCATCCCCAAGATTTTGATAGAATCGCTGGTCTGGATTTCTAAGCCGTTTAAGTTCAAGTTAAAATTAGAAGCACAAGGACCATCACGGAAGGCCTGAGTCTTTGTATTGATCACAGTGAGATAATTGAGTTTGAACCAGTTGGACATAAGCTGCACGTCATTATTAACAATAAACTCAAGGACAGCAGGGGAGACATTCGAGGCATAACCAGTAGTGTCACAGCATAAAGTCCTGAGCGAGATGCTCGGGGCGCAGAAATTCAGGTCGTTAATAAAAATTTTGAAAAGAAGGGGGCCAAGGAGGGATCCCTGTGATACTCCTGCCTTAACAACACTGTAGCTGGAACATGTTCCTTGTAATTTGACACGTTGTTTTCGGCCCACAAGGTATGCTGACATTAGTTCCAAGGCTGATTGAGAGAAACCATAGGTCTGTAGTTTTGCCAACAGTAGATTATGGCGAATTGAGTCAAAGGCTTTGCTAAGATCTACTGCAACGGCGGCAACGGCTTCTCTGTTGTCAGGACAATCTCGCCAGTCCTCAGTCATTTAAAGTCGGACAGTACAGCACGAGTGATTTTTAAAGAAGCCAGATGAATTAGTAGAGAGGTAGTGGCAAAAGTTTTCATACACCTGGTTATACATCACCTTTTCGTAAACCTTGGATATTGTAGTCAGAATAGAAATAGGACGATAGTTTCCTTTATAGGTGCCTTCAGCCTTTTTAAAAACCGAAGTAAGATTGCTGCATTTCCATTTCGAATCAAGTAGTTTAGTAGGTGATTTCTACTGCTAGAACGGGAACAGATAGTCTCAAAATGCGCGGGCTAATTCCGTCAACTCCAATAGCTTTCCTAGGGTTTAAATGATCTAAAATGTTACGAATGTAACTACTATTAACTGGGTTAAAAGAGAATTTATCTGGAAATTTTCTCTCATTTATCAACTTTATACTGAAATGTTCAGAAAAAGCAGAAAGTCCATCAATGTTGTCTTCTGCTCCCGCTACGTTAACGAAATAGGCATTAAAGACCTCAGCCACAGAACTAGGCTCAGTTACAGCACGATCATTTTCAACAAGAATAATTAATGTTATCTTGCTTATTGTGACCGGAGTTCACAGTTGTATGAAACAAGCGCCTAAAACAAAGCAAAATTTGACTGTGATAAAATAATTGTGTGTCATAGATCAACTTTATTTCTATTCTTTTCTACATAAATCACCTTTGGATATTGTGACACTTGGTGAAACATGTCGGAAGGCAAAATCTATTTTTGATACAAAAAAAAAAGAATTGGCTACGTAAATTGCATAAGAACATAAAAGCATAGAGATTTAAATAACAAGTCACACAGATATAACTATTTGCTGTGTACTTGGCTACGCTTGGTACTTAGGCTACTGTATCCGAACCCTGTACCATTCAATACACCAGTTTGGAATAGAAAGCATTCCTAGAAGTCTAGTTGGATCTGTAAATAACCTGTAGATGGCTTCTTTATTAAACAACCTTTGTAAGATCATGGCCTTCAGTGATGACCAAAATATTATTCATTCGCCGAAAAGTTCCACGGTCTTAACAACAACTAAGCTGAGACAAGCTTAAAACTCAAAGCTACCCCTAGCAGTCACTTAGTGCAACGATTCCTCATCTTTTCTACCTTACTAATCGGAGCCAATAAGGAAGCCAGCAAGCCAGTCATGAGTACTAACTTCCGAGTTTAGGACATTTTCAATTCATACTTTGATAGATTCCTGTTTTGCTTTTGAATTCCATCAATACAACAAAAACACTTTTCATTCTGAACTGCATAATGACATGTTAGAGACCAAACAAAATAAAATAGTGTCTACTGTGTTTACATCAATTTTATCTCAGTGCATGTTGTATCTTAGATCTACTGTGTGCATATGCATTATGAAACTGAATAACATCAACATAATATCTATACGGTTAAAAAGGACTGACTAGAACCAGATAAACTCAAAGCAAACTTACTTTAAAGTACACGTGAGTATTCATTGTACAACTGCTTGATCTTATGGGTGTGAACACACTATGTAAGACTGATGCTGGCTACTTTGTAGGACAAACCTTTCTGACAAGAATTAATTCCCGGGAACTTATATAGGGCCAACCTAATAAAAATTCTATTTTTGTTCTTTTTTTTTTATCTTTCCCACTGACCGTTTATGAGAAGTCAGTATGATTTAAAATTGACAAATATTTTAGCTATTGTTTTCGAAACGACGCTTTCATTTTGTATCGGTGAGTCCCCCTTGAGAAGGAACCTCGATTAGTATTAAGGAGCGTTATTCAGCAACACAGGCAGTGGCCACCATATATGTAAACAAGTTCTGTTTTGTATTTTACTGTAACATCACACTTCTGTTCATCTTTTTTGAAATTTACTTATGTCGAGGTTCGGCGCATTTTACAGCTATACATTTTTTACTGAAAGAGTTCAGAGTTACCATACTTCCTGAATCATTTCAGCATAGTTGTTTCGTTTTTTAATGATCATTGCTTCAAAAACACATGCTTGTTAAAGAAGTCAAACCAATACTGTATAGACGGTTTCCGCCGTGTAATCGATGTAATATAGTTTTTATTCCCCGAATTCCGGATTGTTTTTCTGCAACCGCGTGTCGAGTTCTTCCCGTTGTCTAATGTAGTTTCACTCGCTGAAGAAGTTAAATCTTTTTTACCCTGCTTGGTTATATAATATAAACCTCTTTTAGCATGTGATAATAAGCCAGTCCCGTACCCTTGGAAAGAGTATCTCCGTTAGGGTACAGAGGGTTTCCGAAAAGCGACCTGACCCCCAAATAGCTAGTCTTTTATGTGTTGAATGTACTTATTTGGAAACGAAATTTTAAAAAGCAATAAAAACTATGAAGATTAAACAAAAACTGAATTTACAAAGATAAATGTGTTATTTGATTGCTCTTGCGTGTATACAACAGAAAACGGTCTTTTATTATAGTTTCTTGTTGATGCTTCATGCAAGACATCAATTCTTATGCGAATGCCATTAATGGCTCTTGATAGTCATAATATAGCACCCCTAAAACCAAGACAGTAAACCTTTCAAATTAAGCATTTTCTGTTATTTCATCCCTTTAAAATGTTGTTTTGTGCTTGGTCTTATGGCCTTCAAATCCGTTTAAGAGATTAATTAACGTTACGAGATTGCGGTATAGCGAACACACATTTACATACTTAGAAAATTTGTTGTTTTATTAACGTTCATATATCTCCTGCTTAATCTCAAACAGGATTCTCACATTCTCACTCACGTATGTTTTCAGATAAAAGGAAATAGTAATTGTCGTTTTCGTTTTAACTCCACCCCCATCCCCTCCAAAATATTTCTTCTGTTGAAATGACAGGAACCAAATTTAAGACAAAAAGTGGTTAACCATTTCCGCTGGGCTTATCATTAAAGACATTTTTAGAAAAAACAGTGTTAAACGTAAACATTGTATAAGGTTTGGTATGATTGTTTAAGCCGATGGTCCTCTTAGAAAAGAATTTTCAAAAACTCTGTATATTCTCTGCAATCCAACTTTGAATCAACAAGTTCGCCGTACCAATTTCAAATGTTATTTCAAAACAAGTTCTTTATAATCTACCCCAAGATCTCAGTTCTTCCTTATATACTTCTTTATGCTTTATAAAAAAAATTTTTTCCTTAGAATTTATTACTAATCTTTTACTTACTGGATGTTTTAGTAACTGAATTTTAAGACGAAAGCTCAATCTTTGTCATGATCGGACGATGCAGCGTCATGAAAGGGTAATGCCCTGCTTGTGGAACTAACCACACCAAAATTTTGACATGCAACTATTTGCATTGAAAACAAATAATGGCGCAAGTAGTGGAAATCTCTATAGCAGTTCTTTATAAATTGACAACCTTTTAGATTTCTTTGCCAAGTGCAATATCGCAGGGTCAGAGCAAACGGCTAGGCGCTATAATCATTCCTAATTTGATCTTCCGCTTGCAAATTATTGATATTCGAGTTAGAGTATCATTTGTATATTAGCTTCAATTGTCCTTATCCTTTTACATGAATCAGGCTTTCAGTGTGCATATTTCCAGAAGACTGCTTTCGGTATCACGTATTCTTTGCAGCACTTCATAGTCAAAAGTCCGTAGCCTTGCCTCCAATTCACATCAACTACACCTCGCAAGCCTCTACGAACAAGCCACTTCACAGCTAAAACATCAACACTCAAACGAAGCTAGCTACACGCTTTTTTTTATAACAACAAGTAAATTTTCCGAGGGTCATTGTTTTTCATTTTTCGGCGCTTTGAACCCCAAATTCTTCTTAACTTGTTCTTATTTCTAACTGTGGTTTAAATCGAATAAAAACTAAGCCTAATGTATTGCAATACATGTATTGAAAAACAAATTGTAAGGGTTAATTTTTCGGGGCAAGTATATATACATGTACTGCGAATAATTTGAAGCAATGACTGAACTGTTAATAATTTCTGTACTGCTATAAGTTAAATGTCAAAGCTCGGTAAAGTTTCAAAATAGCTATCCAACCCGAGTCTCAGCTCTTAACTTGTTCTCAACCTTTTGGTCAATCTTAGCCTCGTTGTTTTTATAAAATTTTTCTTATAAAAAAACGTGTATTCGTAATTTTTTTCATTTTTATATCGAAAGGCTGCGTGAATTGGCAATCTATATTGGGAACCAGTGGTGCAGTAGGGGGAGATCATTGAATTTTTAAAGCACTCATGCTTTGAAGAATGCCGCTTTTGTTTTTTCTAGAAATCTAAACTTGATGATGATTAACGGTTACCCGGCATTTGACAATAGCGTAGTTTAACACAACGAAACCACAGCAGGTATCAGATCAATCATATATGGGCCAAGTTCATTTGGTTTATCGACTGTCTGATTGATCTGTATTACCTTGTTTTTAAGGTTATTGTTTATATTCTCTCTTTATATAGGCATGCACCTCATTGAAAAAGCAATTGCCTCGGCCAGAATTGTTTTTGTACGTACAATGAAGGGGCCATTGTGTAGCGTACGTGATGCATTACCACGCAAACTTTTGCTTAGTTTCTGCAACTGTTCACCTATGCCATACAGTTTATTTATTCCATTTAACTGCATAACTCGGTAATCTGCAGAAACTGTGAACTACGTACAAACAAATTTTCAAACGATAGACCAAAGAGAGATTGTGGTCAATCAAGACATTAATATCTTGATATTTTACTTCTCCAAGACTAATATCAAGACAAAAAAACATTGTACAATACTTCCGTCTGTTTACGTATCTTCGCTACTTTAGTTAAAGTTAAAAACTTGACGAAGTAATGGCCGGTCTAATATTTACGTAGATGACTTCAATGAAGCTTCTTGGGCTGCCTGGTCACTCCGGCCTTGCAGCATTTTTTTGAAATTAATCTTTAAAATACTATTTTTCTTCTCTATCTAATGAATTGAGCGACATTGTGTGTTAATAAAACGATGAGGAACGTTACGTCTGTTAACGCCATCTATGAAAGGCTAAGTTAGTCTATCACTGATATCACAAAATATTCTATTGACAAAGTCAAGCTTCCGTTTCAGCAACCGTATTGGATATCATTAGCAGTGAATCCTGCGTATCCAGTGAAGGGAAACAATTAGAGCGTGTATAATGAGTGACTGACTCTTTTCCTATCCGTCAGCATTTCAAAAATTCCAAGAACACAGAACAGCTCAAACACACACACAAATTTCCATGAACTCCGCCCTTTTCCCACCTTAACGCTCTTCTCCTAATTTAAAAGTAAAGCCAAACCTATGTATATCGAATGAGCTGAGTGAGATACTGATGTTCCGAAAACATAACTGTAACTTGGAACAGACAAACACATGAGCTACTACTACTACGTGGAATTCGTATTTACAGAAAAAGTTCTTTAACCCTTTCAGTCCCAATTACGTCAAATGACATATTACTAAATTCTCCCTTATAGAACCCATACTTTTCCTGGTACCAGTTTAGGAGAATTTTTACTTTCATCCTCGGTAGTTAGCTATGCTCGATCAATTTCTATTTTCTCATTACTAAATGCCTTATATTGTATGAGTTATGTAAGGAGAAGTTAGACATTGATAAACTGGCTTGGACTGAAAGGGCTGACCAGTTTATGTTTTCTGAGTTCTGCATGGGTACCCAAGCAAACTATCTATAATATAACAACAGACGAAGCTTCCCGGAAGACCACCACAAAAAAAAGCAACGCTATAAAAATCTGGGACCAGTTGTTCAAAAGACGCTTCGCCCTAATCCAGAGTTAATTTCCATGATAACTAATAGGTTTTGTTAGAAGTAAATCCTGTTTTAAAGTTAATCGGCTTTTGAACAACCGGCCCCTGTTTATTTCAATCTATGTGGTCTTGGATTGTGTTCCTGTACCAGATGGAGCGATATTAGATAGAAATTTTAAAAGCCCCGGCTACAGGACACAACAAAGTGAGACAAACTGGCGTTCTCTAACGATAACACAAAATTACAAAATTTTCTGGAGGAACTGTGTTTACCCATATAGCTAAGGAAGGAAGACCTGTTGGATTTCAGTAGTGAAAATACGCTGACGTCGTTTCTTTTCGGCACACACAAACACTCGTACCTACTCAATAAAAGGAAAATTACACGCTGAGCATTACAAGTTTGTCTCCTTATGGAAAACATATTTTACTCGTTCCCTACACTCATTCGGGGAACATTTTTTTTCCACTCGAAGAATAAACCTAATATGTTCGCCCAAACGTGTAACATCCGTTATTTATATGAAGAGGTTTTTAGAAGAGGGAATTCGAAGTATGGTTTCAAGCTTTCGAAATATTTATTTGATATCGATAATTGTTCTGTGTATTGAACTCTTTAAAATGTGGCAAAAATGTTGTTTTGCTCAACCAACTCAGTGGTGTCAATAAATATCAATAAAAGAGAATTTAATTGCAATAAAGTAATATTAGCCAAAATAACCCGAGATGTGAATCAGTGGGGGAGCCGAGAGGAAGCGGAACATTTACAACGAAGGACTGTAGTTTGGAGATAATAAGCCTTTTGGGTTTCGGGTAATGTTGGTGCTGCTAGTACCAAGAACGGTAAATATGTTGTTTATGAGAAACATTACGGAAAATTTACAACGAATGTGTTTTTGTTTCTCCAATGACTAGGTAATGAAAAGCCTTATTAAGCTGTGAGTTGGGTCGATGTTGAGGCTAGAAGTACCAAAAACGGTTCGTATGTTGTTTGTGAGAAACATTTCCAGGAAAGCCAATAGAGGTTTTTGTTGTTGATAAAGTTATCTTTTCTGTATCGGTATTATTATTATTACTAAGTACTGCTATTGTTGCTATTATCATTATTATTGTTAATGTTGTTATTGTTTTTAAAACTATTAAGTCTGTTTAACTATAAAATCGAGCAAAAACATGTTTTAACGGTCCGGCGACTCTTCGACGTCTCCTCCATCACTGTTATTGGAAGCTAGTATGTAAGGTTCAATAAAATATAACAATTGTGCTGGATAAATTTAAATGTTGATTGTCTTGGCTTAGTCGTTAGCTTTCAATAGGCGGATTTCATCTCAGTGTTTACCAAGAAACGTTTTCAAATCCTAACTACCTAGCTCGAGATACGAAACAAAGAAACCTTTGCCCTAACTGGCCAATCAAATAACAGTTGACTCACTAATAACAATGAATAAAATCCTTCAACAACAGCGACTTCAGTGAAAATGAGCACCTTGGTCAAAGTTAGGAGACCAGAAACGCCGCCACACCGTAAAGTATAAAATCGCTTAATTTCATCATTTCATGGTTAAACTGCTTTTAATAACTAAACATTTTAATACGAATGTTTTTTCAATACTAATCATTTTATTCTTGAAGCTAAGAGACTACAACCATAACATGTTGACATTAAGCCCTTAAATTAAAATTAACTTCGAACTTTGAAATAAATTGACTTAAAAATGGCTTTGAAGGGAAACGTAATGTTTACTCCTAAGCGTAAAATTTAACTTGTACATTTTCTTATTTACATTATTTGTTGAAGCAGGATGATATACTGTTAATATGCTATTTAACTTCTAAACAAAATGTTTATCCTTTTGAGTAGCATAAGGAAAGAGCATAAAGAAATTTTTTTATGAAACAAATTTGTTGAGGCCGGTAGAATTTTCAAAACAAAAATGCAAAAGTTGCTCCAACATTCGAGCACGACGGCTCAAATAGAAGCCAGTAGAGTTAATGAAAAAAAACTAGTTTCATTAAATACATAAAGTTTACTACACTTGTAACGAGAGAAATCTAACTAACTTTTAAATACGACTGAGTATCTATAATTTCTTGACCTGTTGGAAGTCTCTGTTGGCAATCCATTCTAGCTGTCTTCGTTTAAAGCTTATTCTTAAATAATCATACAAATCAAGCACTGGTTCTATTTTTGTTCTGACCATTTTTGATAAGTTATTACTAAGGTTGAGCAACTTGTTTATCACCGATTTGTATGGTCTGTAGGGAACTTTTCTTTCTTTTCTCGAGGGTTGTAGAAAGTATTAAAAGATTATTGATTTGAGGTACAAATCACCGGGTTTTTTTACCTTTTTTCCGCGTTTGACAAGAATTCACAAAAACATCTCAGTTACCCTTGCTGCAATGTTTCATTCGCTTTGCATGCTAAAAACTGCGAGTGTTGAGCTGTTTTTAATAGCTAGAGAATCAAGTAAGCAATAAGCATTTTATTGCAGTTCAGTAAGCGGTCTTTCTGTCTTATTAACTGCTTTATAATGAAAGCGTAACAAAATCCAAGCCTTCAAACCTTTCTTTCTCCCTAAAACATGTTTAACCAATAGCTGAGTAAAAGATGGTACAATGAATTTGCCGGATTTGACGCAACTCTAACTTCATTTCGTTTTTAACTTTAACTGAAGCAGATCGTTCAAATTGCGGTAAAATTTCAGCCGCTGATTTTTGTTGATTTCTAAAACTTTGTCTTTTCTTAAGGTTTGGATGCGAAAACCACAAAAATGAATCCAAATGCTTGGTAAGTTTTACAACATCGCCCTTACAAAATACACTAACATAATTTTTTCAACTTTTTAAATTATAGTTTCTGGAAGATTGGCAGTTAAGTGTTGGACGGGAGTTCTCAGAAAAGTCCTTGACTTTAGTTCGCAACTGTTTGTTTAAACGAAGGAATCTCAATGCTAAGAAATCAGTAAAAACTCAACTGATGTGTTTATTAAGTAAAAAGCAATAAAACTTGAAGAGGGACTGGGATGCTTCAAAATTTGGATTGCGGAAGTTAATTTAAATTCGGAATTGTTGTTGTAGTACGTACAATTTAGTTTGAGTTATTTATAGGCAAATTTTATAAAACTGTTTTGAAGATCGTGGTTTACGTGTGTTTGCCCAGGAAATCGAAATTTGTATTTCTAATTAGATTGGCAACACAAACAACTAGTATCATGGATAATTAAGTCAGTCACCGGCACGTACAAAACCAAGCACTGACCGTTAGCTCCTAAAACTGATTAAGTATTCATTGTCCGTTTGACTTGTAACTCGGCGAGTTTCTTCACAATCTCGACGTAAAGTTCGACGAGTTTCTTCAACTTGTCGACGAATTTCTCTAAAGTCAGTTCACAAAAACTCGACGAGGTTTTTCTCATCACCAAGCCGAGATCTTTGCGAGTTAATTTACTTCCCGCCGTTTTGAAAATGAAACCAACGGAAGCATAACTGAGGCTAGAGCTATTGAACATAAAAGCGAAAGAGATATGGTATGCGATGACATAAATCGAGATGTTTCGAATAGAAGAAAATCTTGAAATTCTTCCAATTTCAGGCCCGTGGCATTTAGAAAAACCATTAACCGAGGCAGCATAAATATCAGTTTCTAGGGGAGTCAAAGCAGAAAGTTGTTAGTAGGGTTCGAAGCGGAATAACCAGTGAATACTTAAAGACGAGTGAAAGACTGAAATGAATAGAAAATAAAGGAGTACCTTAAAAAGTAATAAATAATCAAAAATTTCCGAAAACTCAGTAAAGAATAATCGAAATCTCCAAAAGTAATAATAAAAAAACTGTGAATTGAGAATAATTGAGAGCCTATTTATATGAGATAAATGATAAGTTGAGAAAGATTGGGAGCTAATTGAGAACACGATGAAAACTCTCCTGACTCGATGGAACTGGGTCCTGGGCAACCACTAACTGCGTTACCAGCCGGTGTGAGCAGTTTGAGGAACGTCAGGAACTTCCCGACAAAAACTAGAAGATCGCGCGCGCGAGTGTTGGCGCTCGCCCTTTTTTGCCGTCAAGCACTTGAAATTTGCCGTTTCAGAAGAAGTTGGTTGTGATCGTGAAGAGTGTTTGTGACATTGTTTTTTCTATGACTAGGAGCTGAAGTTGGCTGCCAGAGACAGAAAAAGTTGGTTGTACAACGGGAAGAAAACACAAAAGAAAAGGAAAAAGGAAAAAAAAGCAGAGACACAAGTCATCAAAGGCAAAATCAAGACAGAAACAAAAACCGTTGAAAGGTGCTTTTTTAAATCAGTTCTTGAAAGGTATATTTATACAAGTCATAACCAGTTTGAGAGAGAGAACAAGGCGAAATTTTCAAGTGCAAATTTAATTAAGAAGGCATCGAGAAAAATCAAAATGGCTTTATCTTATGAGTCACATGTTTGTCTCACCGACATTTTTATGGCTGATTAATGACGAATGATGTACTTTTATGCAAGAGCTTCTATCTGAATGAAAATGAAATGATAGTGTTTATTTCATTTGGTGTTAAATTTGTTAGTATGAAAGCTGATGGGTATTTATGAAAAATTCTAAGATTCTGCATACATTAAAAAGAAAAATAACTTGTTTTACAGAGGCTGACTGTATACTAATCTCTTGTGCTTGTACTTGGCGTAACTTGTTTGTAGTCCGGCACTTACGCAGATGGTAAATTAGTCTCACAAACGAAACAGATTCTTAGTTTAGGTGGTGTAGTGCAAATCATTTACTAGTTTAACAAATTATTGTGATTTATTTTTGTTACAATATGCACTGCAGGCAGTGGCAAAATTAAATGTATATCGGCCGTAGTAACTAAGAAACCAGCATAAACGAGAAGCAATTTTAAACTACGCACACATGATGTTTTATAAGGACAATTTTATAAGAGTAACGAGGTTCCGATAGGCCAAATTTAAGAACAAGCTGAGGCTCGGCTCAATAGCAACTTTTTAAAAACTTTTACTCAGTTTCGATCTTTTATTTAACAATACAGAATGAATAAAAACGGTTTGCAGCTTCATACTTTTTAATCAATGCTATTGCCTCAAATTATACGATCAACACATATACTTGCCCTGAAGTTAATTCCTATGTGAATTCTAGTACCTGTAGGCTTAGTTTTTATTCAATTACACCAAACAGATAAATTAGGACAACATAAGAACAATTTGGGGCTTAAGTCGCCAATAAATTAAGAAGAATGAAAAAAACATTTGATGTAAATTTGTTATCTGCGAAAGCCCACCGAAAAGCAAACTTTTAACAACTCTTTACAAACTGTTTGCAATAGGTTATCATATATTATAAGTAAATGTTCTTCATCTTTTCTCAGCCTCTGCATTTTTAAATATTTTTGGCGACTTATAAAAAAGAGTGTATACGTTCTACACAAATACTTCAACTGAAGTTAGTTCCTCACAATGTGTACGTGCATTGCAGAACCTTAGGCTTAGTTTTTATTTACTTTTGGCCACACATATAACCACACATAGGAACAAGAACATTTTAAGAAAAACAGCCTTTAGGGGTGAACAATCTTAAACCTATAACTACAATTAGCGTGTAGCTTCTTGCCAAAAAAGATGCAAGAAAATCGTTGTTGAAAGCAATCAATTTTTTTCGATTTGGGATACATGACTAAAGGAACAGCAAATGCATGTTGAGTTGGTATACCTTGTCGCCAGTCTCGCTGGATGAGATTGACGGACACGAAACAATCAGCCCACCAGTTTCGTTACAGAAGGCAAAAAATGCTCATCGACTATATAAGAAGACATAACCGAACTGAAGAGGAGAACCTTCAGCAAAAATTTGAGACAACGGCCTAGCTGAGAGCACTTGCAAGACCTTGCAGGGCCAAAATTTTCACCACAGAAACAGCAATAAAGGTTGGTAGCTTTGTTATTGTTGAAACTCATTTTCTTTTGCCTTGTTAAATCGAAAACTAGACAAAAGCAAAAGCTCAAACTTTGAATTTGTTAGAAATCGTTATTATCATTACTTGAATTTTACTCTGGTGAATACAGGTATAATCTTATACTTGTAATTTTCCGAGATCTTTTTGAGTTCGTTTTGATTTGACCCCAAGCCACAGTCGGCATCTCTGTTTCTCTTAAAAACTAAAACAAAAAGTTAATTGGGAAAAAAATGCATTTTCAGGAAACTTTAGTAGACAAACCGAAAACGAGATTGTGTTCACCTATGATGTAAAATGTATTATGGGGGGCATGCACATAACTTCAAAAAGATTTTTATACTTTTTTGTTAAAAAAATGATAAGTTTTCTTCCCCTAAAGTACATAGCGACGCTAGGTATCATTCACCTTTGTATTTGTGATTTAGCATGCACTCGTGGATCAGTGTTAAAACATAAAAGCTGCTATCGTTCTGATAACAATGTCAATTTTGGTTTCGGTTCTCTTTCATCAGGATATTCGCTTGCGTCGTAAAAACTCTTCAATTTCCTAAAAATCTGGACATAATGGTTCGTAAATACCGCCCAGTGGCAGTCTCTTGGCGATGGCCTTCGATCTCCAAAGAACAAAAGTATCAGACCTGCCCAATCATTAAGCACATACGTCAGCGGTATTCAAAGATGCACGCGTACTCACTCCCTCCGGGAAATTAGAGCTTTTCAGAAATGTCGGCAAACTAAGTTCGTAACAAAAACTGCAAATTTTGATTTGGATTGTGAATGAAGACAGGAACAGAGTGCCAAGCCTAATTGCCAAGGCCAGTTGCCCAACTGGAAAATGCAACCAGGCCTTCTGCCGTGCAGTAAACTATCATTATCAGGTCTGGAAGAAAAGGCCCAAATGTACGGCTTCCCAAACCTAAAATTCGACTTTTTTTACATCTACGAAAATTAATACCACCGACTTCATGCACTAAGTGTTAGCTAACACGTAGGTAACATTGACCGTAATTTATTGGAGAATGTATGGGAAATTCTTTTGAATCTCAAAACACGAACAAAGATAAAAATAATCTCTTCTTTAAAGATGCATGTAGCAAACGTCACTCTCGGTGTGTATGAAGAAAATCTGAATGCAGGGCTATTACAACAACATCATTTTATGAGCAGGTTTTTTGGGTATATTTCGAGTAGCCATGAAGAGCAGCACGCTGCTCAAAACATTGCCATTAAACATGCAGCCCAGAATGATGTTGTTGCATTAATCAGTTCTGCATTCAGATTTGCTACAATGCTTCAATTGTTAGATTCGTTGTGACGTCGTGAATGCCCTCATGAAGCTCATTACACGTAAACACAGGAAACTAAAAATAGCGGAAATGATAGCTATGTCATTAAAATAGAAATTTTTCGTGTACTATCGATGTTCCTGAGTTGTGATAAGGCAGTCCAGCCATTACAAGTTTTTGTAGTTTTCTTGGTTTAAACATTAACAGGCCCCCCAAAAAACAGATGTGATAGGTTGTCAGTATTGAAATGAGAACCAAACAGCTGACAGCAGTCGGTCGCCACGTGGTAACCGGGAAAAATCTACCACAAACTCATTCCGGACATGACTTTGACCTTTGTTGGAAGAGTTTGGGTTGCAATGCCGATCGGGGATTTCAGATGAGCAAAAAATTTCGTCTACACTGCCAAAGTCAGTAAAAAATATTTTTTCAAGACTTGATAAACCTAGAGGGCAATATCAACTTCTATTTTTAAAGTCCATACTCCATTTACGTGATGTTGACCGTCAGCTATTACGGTTTTTGCTCTTTCTGCACCATTAAATGTTAAATGAGTTGCGTAGGTGCAGGAACCGATCATGGAGCAGAATCCGGAACACAGCAAAACTTGATTGTTAGAACTACAGTGCGGAATCCGAACAGCTCAGAATCCAGAACCAACTTTTGAGTTTCAGAGAGGTTTAAAAAGAAGAGGTTGTGAACAGGGTCACTTGGTAACTTGGAATGGCTTAGTTATAAGATATTGACCAATTACTAAGACTCGAGAAAACTTTTACTAGTGCTTACTGAAAATTTAATAGCATACCCGTGGTAGGAAGAGGGAGGAGGGGTTTGCGATGGGTGCACCCGTATCCCCCCTCCCCCACCCACAGGCTGCAATGGTTCACATTTTTGTCAATTGACCGTTTATTATAAGCACAACATCCTCTATACGTTCACGTGGGGAATACAAATGCACGTTAGTGTTCCAGTCTACGTCAATCCTGCAACAAATTGTTATGGCGAGCGTTCGTTTTAAACAACAATATTCATGCAGTTAGAGCGAATAAAAACTTGGCTTAAAGCAAAAATATCACAAAGTTGAAACACTTCAATCACACGGCCTTGCTAAATACTCAGAGAACCTGTACTGATAACTTACAACTTGTGTATGTAGAAAATGAGTTTATAGCAAGAAATGAAAACAGGAAAAAGCTTTGCTACTTTCACATGCATTGCAAGATGTTTTACTATGATCAGTGGAACTTAATTTCATCGACACTTGTTACTGTTCTTAAATCAACATGTTCATGCTCGACTGTTTGTCGCAGAAACCCAAATAAAAAACAGAAGGGCTAGTTTTACTCGACCATTTGAACCGTTTTAGACACAGTAGAATTTTATCAGTCTGACACTTTTACTCAAACGCCAAAATTAACAAAAATATCAGAGTATGTCAGTGAATTGAAAAGATAAGCTGGCAAATGGAACTTTACAGATATCCTGAAAAACTTACTGAAAGACACTTTGCTAAACATTTTGGAAATTTATCCTTGAGATTATCTTCGCTTATTCTAGTAAAAAAATTAAAATTGTTAGAGAGCAAGCAACCATCCTCAGTATTAGCTGGAGGTCAGTATGCTAAACAATTTAGTTCCTTACTCCCAACAAATACTGGAAAAGACACTACGGGCGTTTTGGGTAAAGTCAAGGCTAAAATAGAGTACGTTTGTGATAACAGGTTCTCCTGAGGACATGACTTGTATGAGTAAAAACCATTCAAAATAACACCCAGACTGGACTTTTTCAATACGAGGCGTACGAGCGACTGCGACTGGAGTGTGGTGAACTGTTGGACTGTTTCAGAGCACAATGCATGGAGAGTGTTCAAAAAGAACTCGCAAGCATCATTGTTTACCTGTTATTCTGCTAACCAATCGTGTTAGACTATTCCCTTTGGGTTTTAAAATCTTTTTAATGTCATAACGAGACAAGATACAAACAGTGCTAAGAAACTACTTGTTTAAAGCTTCAGAATGTTTCAAAGTGTTACTTAGCTATAAAACCCTTTTTTACACCATCTGACAACGACTTTTTGAATAAATATACAAAAAATAACAATACACTACAAAACTTGAAAATGTTTGCTTCAGTGAAGGACATGGATCAGTGCATGCATACTGATGTATAAATAAGAGAGAAAGAGAGAAAGAGAGAAAGAGAGAGAGAGAGAGAGAGAGAGAGAGAGAGAGAGAGAGAGAGAGAGAGAGAGAGAGAGAGAGAGAGA
>JAOBAT010077774.1:0-20139 GCA_026413305.1 Hydrozoanthus tunicans | reverse complement strand
GCTTATTTAAATTTGAAGCTTTTGACGGGGGGGGGCTTATTAGAGCTTTTACCACTTCACACGACTTCCAGTTCATATGTTTTTTAACACGTATCAAAGCTAATTGTTTCTTGATCACGTGTCTCTCAGGATGTTCCTGCAGTATGTTGACAGTGGCGTGCTACAGCTTACCAAGAACTTTGTAAATCGTCTGATAGAAGGTGGGCAACTGCGTTTTATACAGCAAAGCATAACAGTCTTCATCTTCTTTCTCAAAATTGGATGAACAAAATAGACCACATTGTTACTCATACTCACCATCATCATCATCATCATCAACAATACCTCCACACTAAAACCTATACTCACTATCGTTATTATTATTTTAGAATTTAGTGCTTTACCTGAGCTTTTAAATTCGAGGAATCAATGATTTAGTTAAGTTTAACTCCGGGTTGTCACTAATATATATATGGTCATGGAGTATGTCCGTCAGCTCAGGTAGTGCGATGACGCCAAAGGCTAATCAACGTTTCCGAGAGGAGTGAGGTGTGAGTAAATGCGTGGAGACTGGGAATGAGATTGCCTGACTTGTCTTTGGTTGAGTTTTTTATCATTCTTTTAATGCAGTTGCCTCGGTAGCTCAGTGGTTAGAGCATCTGTCGTGTGATCGGGGTGTCGTCGGTTCGATTTCCGCTCGGAACAGTTTTTTTTTCCTAAAATTTTCTTACACTTGCATTTGGTTAATAAGAGCATGTCATAGTTTGACCTTTCTGAAAATGACCACATATTTAACTTATCTGTTGCAGATGTGGGTGGTGAAAACGAATGCTCGGAAGTAGTGTTTCAAGTTATTAATCGTCTATCTCATGTGAGTAAAGCAAGATAACACTAATCAGTAGGTCTGATATTCCTTGTTGGCCATACACCACGTAAGGTAACGTTATACATGGCAGTTTTTCGTGCAAGTTGCAAAGGGGCTGTTACATGGCGCAATGGCATTTGTAACTTAAAATTTGAGCTACAGGAACTTGTAGGAAACAAATCTCTAGTTTAATAATCAGAGGGTCATTAGTTTGATAATCAGAAGGTCATTAGTTCCTTAGCTCAGTTGGTAGAACGTCTGAACGGATATCAGAGGTTCATTGGTTCCTGTAGCTTAGTGGCTAAAGCATCTGAAGAGTAATCAATTACAAAATCAAAACTTTAAGACTTCAAAATTTGACATGACTTCTATTGATTTACTGAGTCTCTCTGCTACTTCCCTCTGTGTAATCAGAGGGTCACTGGTTCCTGTAGTTCAGTGGCTTAAGCATCTGGACGGTAATCAGAGGATTGCGGGTTTGGTTTTCGGGACTCAGTTGATATCTCATTAGAAAAAGAAGTTTTTGACAAAATTCCTTTCACAAAATGATAAGTTTGTTCGTTTTTGTCTATCTTCTGTAAATTCTGAAACACAAACTTTTTGGGACGAAACACCACAGGCTCTGAGAAATTTTGCCCTTTTTGCGCTCACATGCATCACTACTGCGGCAACACTTTCGACACCCAACATTGCCTTTGAACTTATACATCTTTTTTTGCCACCAGACATCTGCTAAGGCAGCTCTTCAGAAATGGGATTCTCATCCTGTTGCGGCCAGGTAAAACTGTGAAGGGGAATTGTCAAAAGAATTCTTGGGTTGCAACCATTCCCTAGAGAAACCAAAAACAAAAAATGAAGCGGGCATGTTGGTGCTCCAAACAAAAGAAATGATCAAAATTCTTTTGTTCAAGACCACCAACATGGCCGCTATGACGTCACGGGCAAACCAGCAATGAGCTCTTTTGCCTTGTTCGGACTGTTTTGTTGCTTGCATTTATTTTGAAATTAATGAGCAGAATAAAACGTTTTCTTTTTTTTGACAATTTGACAAAAACTTTTATTTCTTCGATAACAAACTGTAGTTTCACGTTGTGATGTCAGACGTCAGTGCAACAGGGCGGCCAACCACTGCCGGGTTGACTGTAACATTCTTTACTCATTTTTGAAGAGTGTTGATAAATGAATTGTTTTAAAAAGTACATTTTTGGAATCCCAAACTGATGTTTTTAAACATATAAAAAAAATAATTTTATAGTGCTGGTTCCCTTTAAGGAAGGTTGTTAATCCATGAGATTAAGATTCCATGTTGATGTTAACTGCAAATCTAACGGTAGTAGCATTAATCTTGATTTGAATGAATGAGTAAGTAAGTCTTACTTTGAATTGTTTTTCTGTAACAGATACCTCAGTGGGTGTGTTGTTCTTGAACTCCTTGCAGCTGATCCAAGCGGTAAGTGACTTTCACAGATCTCTTCATAAATAGAGGAACTTACACGGCTGCGCCGAGATACGAATTTTTGCCTAAAGTGGTGAAACGATATTTCCCGAGTGAGTGCAGCGAACAAGTGCGATATCATTTCAGCACGAGAAGATAAAATTTGTATCTCCAAGCGACCTTGATTATTATATAATCTGCCGTGTAGACTCAGTTTCATAGTTTATAAGCGTGCAAAAATACTCAGAGCTCTTTGGCTGAAACTTTAATTCACAACACGTGCTGATAAAAATCGTATCCCCACTCGTGGGGATACTCGTGGGAATTCACTTAGTATTCCGTTGCAGTTTAGATGATAATTGTAGTGGTTATGTGAATGGCGGACATCTTAGACACTGACCAGTAGAATTGTTATGTCGCTACATCCTAGTAACGAGTAACATATTTTGCGTGTGAAATATAAAAAAACTCACGTTTTTGTTTGTACACACAAACTGTTTATGTCATTGTTTATATCTAACTTGCACATTTGCTAGCGGGCGTAAGACAAGCTTAGGCTTAAAGAGCATAAGACACGAAATCAGTTTTTCAATTTTCAAAAAGTATAGTATAAAAAACATTGGTTTGCCAAGTTTGAGAAAAATACGATGAAAGTACGCCAAGATACGGCGTGTGGAATTTTGAATTTTTCCCGCTAAAAGTGTTCCCTCCGAAAGACCAACAAGATGATGTAACAGGTCACATGCGTCTCTTCTCAGTCCATCTAAAATGGTGCCACCAAGGAAAAGAGATAAGTCGATTTTAAAACATCCGTAACTGCTAGAGTTTTCGATAGAAACTCTATTAGTTACAGATATTTTAAAGTCGATTTTAGATGGACTGAGATGAGACGCATGTGACCTGTTACATCATCTTGTTGGTATTTTTGAGGGAACGCTTTTAGCGGGAAAAATTCAAAATTCTACACGCCGTATCTTGGCGGTACTTTCATCGTATTTTTATGCTCTTTAAAAGAGTCCTCCATTGTATAACACTACTGGTCTCAAATAAACAAGTCCATAACAGCAGCTCCAGTTTGATACCTCTGTGCATATAACTTATTCCAAGCAACTTATAAAATTTTGATCATTTTTACAGTTTGAATTTCCCCCGCTCCGCCATTTTGAATTGTGACGCAATTTGGTTGCAGTGCCAGTTTCCACTGTCAATGAAGACAATAGAAATGACCGAAAGGGGGTCTGGTACTGGAACCAAAATACGTCACAACTAAAAAAATGGCGGCACGCGGGAAATTAAAACCTTAAAACTGAAAAAATTTATTGCTTAGAATAATTATTGGTACTGAACTATCAATATTGTGCTTCTGATATTTGATACCCATACAGTGAAAATATTCCTAGATATTCAAAGGATAAATTTCAACCTGATACCAAGGCTTTAAGAGAGAACAGAGGAATTTGGGAAATCTCAAACAAAAGTAACATGCAAAGTCGTCTAGTAACAACAAAAAGGCTACACTACCGGAAATGACAGCGTTTAATAAAAAGTTCACCTAAGATACCAGAAATGAGAATCAATCAAAAATCTTCTTGTTCTCATTTTATTAGAGCAACATAAAGTAATATTTTAATTTTGGGAAAATACATCTAAACGTTTTTAAAGTACACATGCAAAAAATTTAATGATAATTTTCTAGTTTACGTATAAATATTTTTTTATATATTTATGTTTGAATGTAAAAACATTTGTGATAATTTTGTGATATGTGAATTGTGAGTGAAATTACTTAAACTCAAAACTCGTGTTACTTTTTTTACCAGGTGAACGTGAAACCGTGGACGGAATAAGAGAACCGGTGCAAGGATACTCCCAGAGTCACCCCAGTAAGTTAATGGTTTCTGTTCTATCTAGCATGATAGACTTGCGATCTCCATCACGATTTACTTTTTGCGGGAGATCATACTTTGTTTCAGTACTAATCAGTGATTTTTTCCTAAACACATTTTAATTAGCAAAGAAAAATATTTTTCTTGGGCTCATAACGTTGTTACGTCTTATCTTAACTATAAAAACAAAAATTGAATTTTCTCATATGTAAGAGAAGCTGGTGAAGTGCCTTGATGGGAGCCATTTCTATGTTTTGGGGTAACTGATCTTTACAGCTGTATTTTGTGGATGTTTCATTTTTCTTCCCTCCTTAAAGTGCATTTGCTTTGTGACAGTAAAAGTGAAATTCCGCAAAGTAGAACGAAGCACAAAAGGTTTTTGTCAGCGATTGTTAGCTTGATAGAGTAAGACCCGTTTCAAACGTCAAGCTACAGACGTTCTTACCTACGCTTTTTTTTTTGTAAGAATATACTTTTTAAGAATATCGAGGCTGAAAATCGCGAAAAATTAAGAATATTTTAGGAATAATGCTGAGGGTGAGATTTTGTTAAGAATATAGTTTCGTGCAACATATAAGTACGTTTACACTAAAGTTTAAATATTTGAAAATTCTAAATATTTTCCGTAAAAATGCCACCGAACGACAATTTTTTTATGTACTTCAGCAACCGTTTAGCCGTCCCATTTCACTCCTCTCCACGAAGTTCGTGACAGGTCTGTTCAGTAAGTGACCAAAACTTCTAAAACACAAAACTATTCTGTAGACCTTCAATAGATCTTTCTCGTAAATGGCAGCGATTTTAATAATCTTTTGTCTACATTCAAGTTTACCCGGTTGGGAATGTTGCACAATGTATAAACGCTATCATCTGGAGACTCAGGAAGGCAACGCCATGCTGGCAGACATATTCTATTGACATGTATTCTAAGAATATTTTAAGAATATTTTCAGCCTCAAAACGCCAAAAAATTAAAAATCTTGAGCCTCAGTCTGAAAAACACTATTCTTATAAAAAAAGAGTCTAGCTCGACTGTGATGCGAGTTAAGCACGGCGTCTGAAACAAATCTCAATTAGCTCGGGCTAAAGTCGTGTAGTACGGGTCGGTTTGTAGTGCTACACTGACTATGGCGCGGGTTGGTTTTAAACGCCGTGCAAAAAGTGTGCCGGAATCGGGTTTTTCTAAGTTAAGGCGAGCTTATCACGGCTTAAAAAATCGACCTTAGCAAGATTTTGAAGTTTTTATCTTGTTAATTAACAGGAACTTGTTCAGATGTTGAAAGAAACACTTTTCGTCCACTGGCAACATTGATGGCTGTACTTAGGAACAACCGTGAGTAACTTCATTTTCGCAAAAAAAACAAACAAAGAAGATGAATGTAGTTTGTTGTGATAAGTCAGAAAGTGACAGAGGCGCATAAGAGCATGTTTTTGTCAAAAATATCAAAATCAGAGGTACTTTAGGCTAAAATTCATGCTATTGCGTTCGACGAAGGAGATTGTATCCTATTCTTGCCGTTGCTCGCGGGCTCTGACTGGATGCTGTTTTGTGTTGAGGGATTTTTTACTTACGACCGACTATCCTAAAATGCCTCGATTTCATATGACCACGGCCGTGGTCATGCTCGGGTAGACATACGATTGCGAAAGCCAATTATACAAATACTCAACAATTTAAAACAAAATAAAAATACTCGACAATTTACGGAAAGCCAAACATGGTACAAAAACGGATTAGGAAGAAACGAGATCCTGTAGTTTTGGTGACATTCTGTTGTGAAATTTGTGCGATTTTATTGCTAACTTATAAAGCCTTGAATGGACTCGCACCTTCCTACATTTCAGAACTATTGCCCTAAACGCACCCTTAGATCGTCACAAGCTCAGCTATTGCAGGTCCCACGTGTAAACACTGCCACATACGGGGACAGAGCTTTTTCAGTCTGTGCTCCTAAACTTTGGAATGCTCTCCCCGCCGAAGTTAAGAGGAGTACTTCTCTTTCTATCTTCAAGCACAGACTGAAAACCCACTTTTTTGGGAGATGATCCTCTCAGTCGCATTTTACAATTTTTCAATTTTTTTCATTCTTTGGTTCATTTGTTAGACTTCATTGTAAAACACATTTTCTTTTGTTATTTTTAAACTTATAATATTGTAAATATAAAATTGAAGACGACTATTTCTATTAGAAACATTTTTAATTGCAATTTTAAACTTATTTTTAAATCATAAATTTTTTTTTATATGTAAGAGCACCGAGACTTGATGGGGTGCCCCAAATACCTATTTATTATATATTATTATTATTATGAAATGGTTGAAAAAAGAACGATTATAGACCCTATGCCGGTATAAATGGCGGCAATTTAAATATTCTTTTGTTTGGCGCAACTGTCCTTGCTCGTGAGTTAAAATTTCAAAGAAACGAGGCTTGTTGCACTAAACAAAAGAATAGTAATTATATGATAAGTCAGCTATTCTAGGAACAAAAAAATCGACATTTGCACGGTTAGCATTTGAGTGTAGATAATCAGTATCACTATGAATCCGTAGTTCGCAAGAATAGCGATGGGATTTGCCCAGGGAGCCCGACTGCAAAGAAAAACGTCCAACGCACTACATTAATCTGTGATTACTTACAGTTTAAAAAATGAAAAAGAAGACTTAGTAGAGGAGGAAAAGAGTTGAATTTAGCGGTACAGTAATTGGCGGATTTCAACTGAGAAATCATTGGCAAACCCAAACATCTTCGAGACATAAAGCAAAGAATTATCTTCCTCAAATCTCTAGTTGAATAAGTATAATAGCTATCTCGTCCAATAACAGTGACTGAATGCTGTTATAAAAAAAAACAACGGCTTTGCACACCACAGCTGAAGTTATCTCTACATTTCTGTACATTTTTGTTATATCTTTTTAGGATACTATGTTATAACTGTTACATATGCTGCCAAAAAGTAAGGTGAACGTAAATCATATACCAAAATTAAAAGCATTTTGAATCAAATGCATCACAGCGTGTCAGAGTTTGACCCCTAGACAACTCTGAAGGCGATCACGTATAAATATTTTATGGAAGATTTTTCCTATAAAAAAGCGTAGATACGAAAGGGTTTTTGTCGTTTAAGTCATGATATGGTTTTTACAATCACTTGAGAAGCTTTCTCGTACGTCTTTGAACCCGTCAGAAATTCGGAAATTCATAATGCATCTCTTTCGTTTCAGGGAGATATACTGACAGACTAGAAGGCGATATCAGTTTTGTCGAGGCAAACGCACTCTTAGAAATTCACCGACAGATCAACGGCAGCCTTGGCAGCGTTCCATTTTAAGACTTGGTCAACAACTGAATGATACCATTGAATCAGGTAAATCCGAAGATTTGCGAAAGCCCAAACATCAAATAACGTCACAAGCTGCTCAGTAAATAAAATGACGTCGCTCACTTAAGCATGGGTCTCGACTGGACAACACAAGCTTACAGCTCAAAATTTTCTTATAGAAGAAAGAATTATGGAAACTCTGGTAGTTGTTGTTCTTACTTCGTCATTTACTGCAGATATGCTTCCGACTTTGCTGTTTTTCCGCCGCGAAGGAAACTTTAGATCTCGAGCTTCCATGCAAATCAACTTACGTCGCGAACGTTGTCACGTGATTCAGTTTGCCAGCGCGATCTTCAGGGCAATTTTGAAGCCAAAATCCGGCGTGTTTCGAACAAGGGAAAAAAAGGCTTCTAGGCGTTGATTAGAGCTGTTAACTTAAAAACCTTTTCTTTAACACAATAAACGTACTAATTGAAACGGATAAATCCACATATACTGTTCACCCGCGAGATAGAAGATAACAACCTTTCTTTCCTTGATATTATGACAAAATCCGTGATTCTGCTACAGAATACCAACTCGTATACGAACAAATATTTACAACTCACATCACCCGGCCCAACATAAGCGAACGGTATAGAGAACCTTACTTGACCACGCATACAAACGGTTCCGTCAATTAATCGAGGTCGACGAAATGATCTTGGTTTTTTCGCTTTAATTTTCTAAGAGAAAAACTACCCGTCAGCCTTCCTCAAAGACTGCCGAAAGCGAAGACCACAAACGGCAAGATAGGAAAGTCGAGAGGAAAATCGTCAGTCACAAAATTTCACCAGAAACCGAGTTACTATCCCATACATAAAAGGCGTATCGGAAAAGATCACTGTTTTTGGACATACTATGGACAAACCAAACGGACAGTCACAAGACGAGTCGCAGAACACAAACGGGCCACTGCCAATTTTAATTTCAATTCAAAGATCGCCCAGCACGCCATAATTAACACGATCACAACATTGATTTTGATAATGCCAGAATTGTCTCGAGTAAGCCAGCCTACCATAACAGGTTATTCCTAGAAGCGTGCATGCACTCAACTGAAAATAACAATGCAGGGAACGATCATTTAAACATTCCAAATATATACCATCCCGACTTTGTAGTCAAAACAATGCCAATTGAATAGTTTACATTTATGCATACTTGCATGTTTTTTTTTTAGTTCAAAGTCTTTTTGAATTACCATTTACTCCCTGATGAAGGTAGTATACCGAAATGTTGAGACCGTTTTAAGATCGACATCCAATTTTCAAGTCAGTGTCAAATATTTCCTTGTAAAAAGAATTTTTTTAACATGCCTGCCTGCAATTTTAACAGTATTTTTGAACGGGTAAAATATATATACATTTAAAGTTTACCGGCTGCACATGCATAAAGAAGCTTTTTTTGTCTTGAGAAGGGATATAAAAATGATAATAATAATAACAATAATGATATTGACTATAATTATGATGATGATGATGATAATAATAATTATTATAACAATAGTATTAATGATAATGATATTTATAATAATAGTAATAATAACAGTGATAATATTGTACAAACATTTTTGAGTACCCGCAAAGTTTCTAGACTTTATCAAAATTAATGTAATTATTTCTAAATGAGTTTCGAAATAAAGATTTTAGTTTGCAACATTATAAATATAATTTTATTTATTAATAATAATAATAATAATAATAATAATAATAATAATGTAATATAAATCTCGAGACGCAAGGGTTAGAATAAAAAAGAAGGCTATTATTAAAGCGAAGAGTTCATTCATATCATTGGGATTTAAAATGCTCAAACTGTGAATAAGTCGCATTGTGTGGTTGCCGCCGCTGATAGCAGAAAATCCAAATTCAGTAAATTAGAAATAGATTGGTCGAAACAATTGAAATGGGCGCGAGTCTGGTTTAGAATTATCGTGATTTCGTGTGCGCATGCTTCTTTATTACCTTTTATTTTTTGACCTTCCTATCTCATTGGGCATACACTTTTTGCAAGACTGTAATCACCTCCCACACACATTACTCCGACAAAAGTACGGTTCTGAAACGTCAGTGTGCTTAATTTTTTCAATAATGTATAAACGTCAATTTAAAGTTCGCCAATGTCTTGGGAAATACTGGTTTAAGAGTTCGCCCTTGATTTTCAGTAAGGAGTAAAAATCGTGTTCGGATTTTGCAGTTTCGTGTTCTCTTTCAGATTTGAGAATACTTCTGTACAACAAATCAATGCTTTTGAATTAACGACAAGAAATGAATAAGTGATGAGATCACGGCTGGCGCTAGGACTTTATAGTTTAGTGCGAGCAGTTTTTACGAATGTTTAGTCAAAAAAGTTAACAAGAAAGACAGTTGATGTATGAACTAAAAGCTAGAAGCAAACCTATACGTAATATAAAACAAAGGCAGAAAAGATAGACTGAAAAACATCTACATGCTCCACAGTTTAATGTTTAATAAGTTGCGATTATTGTAACATCACTTGTAAATAATTTCTTTTGTTGTGGTTGTTGTAAAGATGCCACATCGAATAAAGTTTTGTTGAGCTGTTGTGCTAACTTGAAATATCCGGTCACCATGTAATTAACTCACACAAGAATATTTTCTAATTAGTATCAACCGGCTAATTTATTTAGGAAAATGGGGCAAACCCGAAAACTTTTGTAAAATAGCTCGTCCCGTTTCGATACTTGATTTGTTTTGCCGCTAAGGTTTTCAAGTAGAAACTTTTTTGCACGATCATTATGAAAACCTCAGCTTGACCGCCCTCTACGTTGAAAACCCCAAACCATTTTACTTTGAAAAGATTTCTTGACAGTGAACATTCTAGAAGTTCTGTTCTGCGAGGCAATATGTTTCTGTTGGACCGAACAACAAGCACGGTATGACATTTTGATTTCCAATAACCAATTTATTTTTGTACGAAGACACTGTTCAGATTGTTCTATTTTTTTGAACAGTTTGCAGTTCGAAATGTTAAATATTACAACCTGTAAACTGTATTTAGCTAATGTGCTTTCCTAACTGTCAGAACGATCAAGTAATCTAATGGTTTTTTTTGTAGGCAGTTCGTTATTCAGTTATCAAAGCCACTAAGATAAAAAAAAGTTTGCATGCAAAAACTTAAGCCGATTACCTAAGCCTGTAGATTTTTTAATTTTTTTCTTGTTTCTTAGATCATCTTTAATTTAATATTTTAAATATAAGTTTGTTTATTTAACGGCCAGACAAGGTTTATTGAATGTTTCTTTGTTGACATAAGAAGCATACGTTGAAATAACGCCTAGAAACAGCTTGTAGAATTTCAATTTTTTTCCCTAAAATTGCCCCCTCCTGAAATCCTAACGAAATGACGCACAGGTCACGTTCCGGTCTCGCCTCAGCGCGTCCAAAATCGATTTTAATTTAGGCATCCGTAATGGACTTTTTCGCGCTAGTATGCTCAGTATATCGGAACAACGATTACGGAGCGATTACTGTAGGTCTATATTAGTTTTGGGGGGATTTTTACGAACTTTGCAATTTTGCTCTATATGATCTGATAGATGAGTTTGGTGCTGTCCACAGTTTCTTATATAGTTAAATAATTTTTTTTGCGTGAAAGGGTTTATTGCACGTAAAAGTTTCTGTAATTGAAAATGAATCTTTTTTTTTCTTCATTGCTTTGTGGCACCATATTGGTACACTGAGCCGGCAAGCTAAGCTAAGGTTTTGAATATTTTAGTAAAATCTTAAACTTCAAACTTTGGTTGACAGATTTGCTTGGCTAACTAAGACTTACTAGTTATATACTGAGTTTGTGTGAAGCAATAGACTGACAAACGAAAGCTCGCATTTTAGAAAATTTACATATAATTAGACAATTTTTTGAAATTTTAGAGTGCAATTAGCTTGTCAATTTAATATTTCATTCATAACAATTTTCTCATAAAAGATCGACGCGTTATGTGGATTGTTTTTTAAAGTAAAGTTTCTGTTACGTTATGAAGTTAAAATATACTTTTTCAAAGATTTCCCTAGATTTCAATCAATACTTTTATTACGAAAATATTTGGTCCATAAACTTTCGGACATTTAATTTCGGACATTTTATAACTACCCATAAATTTCGGACAATCGGCGACACTAAGTATTCTTTGTTTTCTTAAATTAATCAGTTTACAAACAAGGGCGCTATTTTTAAGGAACTAACGATTGTACATTCTGACTCTAAATCTTAGCTTTAGATCAAACGCTCGTGACATGTTCGTAAATAGGTCGCTACTTTTATGAAACGAGGAGGACATCGAAACGCTTAGCCTAGAGCGCTTGTTAGGCTGTGCTTTCTAAAGAAGAAATTAAAGCCTTAGTATATTTTATAGTTCTGAAGTTACTTTTTTCGGATGATTAAATTTTGGACCTTTTTTTGTCCGAAAATTTAATAGTACCAATGTTTTGGTAATTTAAGTAACACGGGCGGCCAACGTGTTTTTCACGAGGAAGTTCGTCATCGAGTGATAAGTGACAATAATGTTTAAAATCGCGTACCAGAACCTAAGATTTTGGAGTTCATGCTGAACAGGTTCTTATAATTTTGGAATATTTTCCAAAGACAGGCTGGTAATGTTCTTAGTAGGTGATAGCATTCGAGGTAATACAAAGGGACTAAAGTATCTAGGCGTAATTGCAGTATAATGAAAAAAAATTCACGATTAAAATCCAAATTTTGAACATCAAATCTGAAATGCTTTTTTTTCATAAGAACCTATTTTCCTTGTCAGGCTGTTAGGTGGTTATATATTTGGGTATTTTAATAATAAAAATTAAAAATTGCCACATTTCAGCCTGTGAAGGTTCATAAACCACTCGATTCTTTTACGCGGGTTTTTAATGTGCATTAAAACAGTACACTTTTCTTAAGATCCAGTACACGTACAATTTTGCCCAGCACCAGTGTTTTTGATTAAGGGCAATCTCACCTTCAAAATTTTCTTTTTTTGTTCTTGTTTTGTGGGTGTGAATTGAACTTGAACCAATTGTCAATTATCATTTATGTATCTTTATACATTGTACACTATAGATTCATTTTGATATCCAGAGTACACACTGCGAACTAAGCCTTTTTTACAACTTGCAAAGAAGTTTTTTTTTTCACTTTAAAGGTCTACAAGATAATATCAAATACATGAAACTACAGACCTGAAAATTGCAATGTGTAAAGCATGTTGTATATAGTACACACACAGAAAATGCGATGTTTTTACTACTTCATTATGTTCAATAAATTTTTAATTATCATCCTAAGATTCTTTGTTTTTCGTTTTTTTGTTTTTACATTTTGAGCGATATCATCAGCCTCGGTGAACATTCTTATTAAGTTTAATTTGTTTTAAAAAAGTACACGATCTTTCACAGCTGGCTGAAATGCGCCAGGTATCGCAAACTGCTCGAATGGCATCGCTAGACAAAGAACTTGACCGGTTCAAGAACGATCTGCTCCTTTTTTTGTCCGACAAAGAACCGTTCGTTGACAACTTTTATTGGAGGTTAAAACAGCTGACTAGCCGCTGGACGTCAGTGAACAGAAGGGGCCTGGGTGAGAGAGTCAACACACGCATCGTTTCACCGAAACAGGTAAAACAAACTTTTAAAAATATTCGAGCCCCAATCACTACGCATATATTAGGGCTTAATTCCCTTCTCTTTTAAGACCTTGCATACTGCACTTTTACTAAGCTAAATCATAGTTTTATATCATTAGTTCATAATTTATTGTCTTGGGTACACTTGGGTACAATTTGGCCGAAGCTCATTATTCTTAATTTTTTTAGCAATTCGAGCCTCAAATTGTTCTTAATTTTTTCTTATTTCTATGTGTGGTTTAAATGAAAAAAAAAAACAACTAAGGTTAGGTACTGCAATACATGTATTTGAAAATGGATTGATTGGCGGGTGTGTTCTTGATCAATTAATCCCCTGATTCATTTTCCCGAAACGATTTCCAAAAACTGTCCCATGACTTAATTCATATTCAAACTCGCATTACGTTAGTCTTCAATTTGAAGCAATGATAATGATTTAAAGAAAAAAAATTGGGAATTATTTTTGTAAAGCTAAAAAAAAAACTTCTCAAGCGAGCCCCGAGCCTCAGTTTGTTCTTAAATTGTTCTTAAATTTTGGCCAATCTGAGCCTCGGTTGTTCTTATAAAGTTGTTCTTATAAAAAAGCGTGTACTCGGAAAGTCCAACAGGTTTTACAACCTAAGGCCTAAGGTCAAATGGCCTTATCCTAGCAGACGCGAAAGTTAAACCTTCTGTTGATGTGAGAGCAAAAGCAGCACCTTCTAAATCTCCTCAGTTGTTTTTTGCATGTTTTAGTTGTATTTTCATTTCCTTGATAATGATAGTAAAGTGGAATAAAACTAATTATACCAGAAATGGTGGCATTGGTAAAGACATTCATTTTGTAATGATATTGACAATGATGATGATGATGAGGATGATGACAATGATGATGGTGGTGAAAGTGATGGTGATGATGATAATGATGATAGTGATAATGACAATGATGATGATAATGATAATGACAATCAAATGAGTATTGATAACTAGTGGTAGTTTTAGTGATACTTGTTTTACCAACATTAACTCTTTGTTCCGTCTAAAGGTTGAAGAGCTTCTATACTGGGAGTACTCTTTAGAGTATGAGGCCAAGGGGAAAACGGGTGACGACACCCTCCGATACGTCGGAGATGAGAACATAGATGTTCTAGTGAGGTTCATCCAATCACTAGATGACTCGAAATCATTATACAATCAGTTTACAAAAGAGATTCATGAACCACTTCGCGAGTTTTTCGATGACAACGCAGTTAAAGATCACGCAATATCTCTGGAACGAGTCAAGCAACGCTGGAAAGATCTCAATTCATCAGGTCCGTCACTAAACGATCACATAAGTAGCATAATCAATGTTACTCGCTGACTTACTCACTCACATGCTTGCTTGCTTACTCACTCACTCGCTTACGGCTCATTTGTTCACTCACTTGCTCACTCGCTCATTCAATCACCAGCCTTCTTTGCTCACTCGCCTATTCACTTACTAACTTGGGGGGAGAAGTGGAGGGGACTGGGAGAATTTAAACAAATTGCAGGGCACTCTAGACAGAAAAACAAATTGCATGCCGAAACCCTATAAAGAAATTTTTGGAAATGATTTGCAGAGAAAAAATACTTCCACTGCCCCACCCCCTCACGAGATCAACTAGTCCGTACCTAATTTTTTTTCGCTTGGTTTTAGGTCCAATAGATCACAATCTGTTCAGTCCACAAAGCGCAGACGCAATTTACGATATGAAAAGTCAAAACAGGTTCCGCATCTTGAAGTTTAATCTTCTCTTGAGGCTCATTCCAGATTTGGCGCAAAAAGCGTTCGAAGCTCTTCTTCTTGCTCAGAGATGGAGAGAGAGCATCAACGGTGTGTCTGGCTACACAAGAGAACTCAAATATATCAAGGCGAAACAGGTTTTAGAAAAGAACGAAATTTGGGAGCGTAATGCAGCTAAATTGAGCAAAGGTAAGTGCAGTTCCTCGTACTACGCTTGTGTGTTAACGTTGGTAATGCTCTGTACAGCTACAGCGGCAAAAAAACAGCGGTGTAAGAACCTAAGGATTTTATCCTATTCAGACTGGGCTTTTTCAGAGTTCCTGTGACCGGGAGGGGACCCGTAAGTAAACCTGTATCTATAAATGCTATTTTCAACTCGGAGGAACGTTAGGTAGAACTTGTCTAGATCATTCCATTAGCGTAATTATTGTTCTTGCATGACGTTATAATGACGTCATCAACGACGTCACATATAGAAATCAAGACTTTTTACAGTTTTTGGTTTTCTTCGGCTTTTTGAATTAAGGCTTAAAATTATTGATTTTCAATTCATGTTAACAAAACAAAAAAACTACAACAATAAAGTCAGCTGAGTCAAAACTGTTTTTCTCGTAAAGTACAATACAATACAACACTTTATTTCACGTTTCATGTTTGAATTTTTAAGTTACAAAATGGTTTCTTACTATAAATAGATTCTTTCTTAACAAAAGAGATAAAAAATCTAAATGTAGTGGAGTACTTAGAAACTGTCTAGTGTCTAAAGTAACCATAAGCTTTTAGTTAGATACTAGTCATGTTATGATTTCTAGACAATTGGTAAACAGTGTTCTAACAAGATTTTTTGTATATAGCGTATTAAACTGCGAAGCAAATTTAATCAGGTTCTTCTATGTGGGGTTGCATTAGCTTTTATGTAGGTCCCAAATCACACACATGTACATATGTAACATAAGCTGTAATTGCAACACAAGTAAGACAAGTCCTCCTTACAAAAGGACAATCTCATATTCCGTAACGTAACTAAGAAGAAAGTGTTTCTGTATCTTAGTCCTTCCACGAGGAAGGTTAAGACCATTGTAAAATGTACGATACAGTGTAATCCCTTGCAATTCAGTTAGAACCTGGACCTAGCCTTAAATGCTAAAAACTACCCTAAAATGTAAGAACCTGTTTTGCCAAACTTTGAATGTAAGTTCCTTCACGAGGGATTTTATTGTATAAGAAACAGTTATCGTCAGTGTATTTTATTTCCTATTTTACAGGTTCTATTGGAGAAGAAAGAGACGAAAGGCAAAAATCGAAAAAGTTTGACACAGACTGTAAAATAACTGGCAATGGAACCATCTCAAGGAAGCAATTACAAAAAAGAGAAAACGATTTATCCAGAGAAGTGGACTACACTTTTGTTAAAGAAGAAAAAAGTTATAAAAGAACATTTTTCCACGACTTGGAACATAAAATTTATAAGCTAGACGAAATCTCTTGTTCTCCATTTTCCTCAGAAGATGAAAAATTGCAAGAAATTGAAGCTCAACATCAAGTCAGCATTTTGAAGGAAAAGCTTAAGTGTGAACATTTGAAAATACAAAGGATAAGAGCAAAACTCTTTAGCATCGTTATAGACAGCAAATTTGTCGAAGTTACCGCGTTTACAAAACCTCTCGAGGAAGAATTGAAAGAGAGTACGAAAACTTGTGAGTACTTACAAAGTGAGCTTTGTAGATCCAGGCGCCGAGAGCACAACGAGTAGTATGCTTTGGTCCAGCTTCTTCTTACTAAAACAAACGCGTTTTTCAAAATCTATAAAACGCGGAGTAAAATTTTCAAAAGTTCTCAACGTTTTGAGTTAAAACCATCATCAGGGATAAAAGGCCGTCCAAGCCAAGCCAGCGATTTTGGTAAAACATGTTTAAGGTTATTGCAATCACTCACTCATTCAATCCATTAACACTGTGTGGCGCACGGATCACATACAAGCGTTCTCTCCACTTTCTTCTGTTTCTTGCCAATTTGGTTCGCTCCAAGATATTTTCCCGAAAGTGACCTTAATTAGTTCCTGCTCTGTAGATCTACGCCAGATGGCTCGTGGTCTTCTTTTGTTTCTTTTTCCATGGGGTTTCCAATCTTCAGACATTATTTTCTGGTTTGCACAGCGTGTGGCCAATCCGACCCTATTTGCGGCGTAGACTTTGCACTTCAACTTTCTCTTGCCCTGTCCTTTCCCACCCTCGTTTCTAACTTTGTAGGACCACCTAATATTGAGTATAGTTTAAGGTTTGTAAGCATTTGTTCTCATTGTACCTCGTTCTCATTTGCTCTCATTGTGTCTCGACTTGATTTCTCTATCAAGATCTGGTTTTTGTATTGCAATTTAAAACACTTAAATGATAACTATCTTTATTATATATGCCTTCTGCTCATGATCATTAGCAAGTTCCAACTGAAGGTATAAACCACGACCCTTCAATCCCTTCTCCACTTACACCTCATTTCACCAAGATTGATGAGAAAACTATGATGTCGAAAAGGACCTTATACAAACCAAAAAATCTACAAGAGACCATTGAATTTAAAGTTTAATTGTGAGTCGTTGATATCTTAAAGTGTGCATCGTTCGTATCACAGGCAACCCAAGCTTGGTGTTAGTTGGTCGCTTGAATCGGTTTTAAAATAGCCATTTGTATGTCAAAACTTTCGATGGAGCAGATAAAAAAGCTTCAAGGTTATTATACTTCTAATTCGTGCAAATATCACAAATAAACTATTTCATATCTCGCTTCTTGCCTGTATTTGGTTCGCTGTAAGTTTAAGAGCTTTCCGAAGTCATCTGAGAGATGAACAGAAAGGAAGAAAGAACTTAGATATGGACTAGTTTATTTTTGACATAAGCACGAATTAAAGTATGATAATCTTGAAACCTTATTTATTGCTCCATAGTACGTACTTGATTTAATCGATCAACTAACACCAAGCGTGGGCTCCCTTATTCGTACCATAGCAATCACATTATTCAGTCGGCCATGATGCTTTATATTTTTTATATAGTGTTTATAATGGCCATATGTGCTTTGCGTCGCGTGAATGAAAATGTTGAACTAGATTCTTAGACTGCTTGAGTGGAAAAGAGAACAAGATACAAGGTTGAAGAAGAAATTATTTATTCACAAGTTGAAAGCTCAGAAAAAATTCTGGGTCACTGACAGGAATCGAACCCGCAACCCTCTGATTACCGGTCAGATGCTCTACCCACTGAGCTACAGAGACTCACATGGGGAGCCGAGTCACTCTACCATTAATTTGATAATAGATGCAAGTATCAACGTGCTATTGGACATATCGAGCGAGCAGTTTGCGAGACGTATGTCAAGCGGGAGTAGACAAGATCTTAACCAGTGACTCGGCTCCCCAATTGAGTCTCTGTAGCTCAGTATGTAAAATAGCCGAATTGCGAGTATATATCATTTCGCAAGCGTTGCCCTTCTTTATTTTTCGGAGCAGAAAATGTATTTTGTTGGCAGACTTAATAGCAAAATTCATCGCTGTGCGCTGCAAATTTCCAAACTGGCAGCCAAATTTTTGGGGTGGCTTAATTTCTCGCTTTTGTTCAATTTTGTATTGAGCTTTCCTAGTATGAAGTTACACGTTTCAAAGAAAAAACAAACATGCTACCATTCTCTAAAACCACTTTGTCGGCTTGATACGAGATTTCCACATCACGCAGAAAAAAACCTACCAAAAGCACAGATTCCCTGTGGAGCATGAGATTTACCCATCAAACGAGTCATGACAGTATATATGCATACAGCTATTCAGAAATGTTTGTAGCAAGTCAAATGTCTAAGGTATACATATAATGCTAGGGTATGGGTATGTATGGGTAATAGCTAGAGGAAAGTCAAAATCATTCTAATTTCAGAGTTTTCGTTCATGCAGTCACGGAACGAACATGATGTTTACGTTGAAGTTTTAACCTGATGTTTGTCATCAGCCAAACACACTGTTTGAGAACGAAGATTACTGCTTAAGGCCATAAATTTTCAAGAAAGCCAAATATATCGATATCTAGGGGGTTAACAGGAAAAAGGGTCCTTCAATCGTCTGGCAAAATCTAGCCGACTGAGTGTTTTTGCGCGTGCAACATTTAAAATCCCCGGAAATGCCATTACATAGACTATAATTATAACAAACCTGCAAAATGCTTGGCAACACAATTTTGCTCTTTAATTAGATTTAAGACTTTCAAGACTTGACTGGAGTTAATCAAAAAGCTGAATTGGCTTTAGTTTCGCTCTAATTTCACGCTACATTTCTATGCTGGTTTGATTTTTTTTTTGTTTCACTGACCACGCACACTGTAGGATAGCATTTCAAACTAAGTTCAAATGATATAGGCTAGAGAGATTGAATCGAGCAAAAACATTAATTAATCACAGGAAATGCCGTCAGCCGACTTTTTGTCTCGAATTTTTGGCTTTTGCGCAGGCCCGTATTATCAGTGCTATTTTGGATTGTCTTTTTTAAAGCTAGTTTCTTCCAAAGTATTGCTTAATTCCTAATTCACGCTTAAATTGATCTAACCCACTGACAGAGGCAAGTTCGAAGTAGTTGGATTCGCTCTTCGGAACTATTCAATTCCTGTTAGTTCCACGAGACCCTTTTCATGTTATTTGTCTTCATATGAAAAAGCATAAAAAATCCGTGGTTTTGGTGATATTCTGTTAATTGTGAAATGATTGTAAAAAGAACGACTAATATAGATAAAAAGGTTAAAATCGAAGCACACGCAGAAAGTAGTACAGGAATTAGGCGGAGGTCATCTCTTATGAGCCTCACAGCACGAAATGACAAAATTACGCATTGCTTAAAGCTACGTAAATAGTTCCTAAAGTTATGGTTTAAAAATCTTTATGCATCTTTAATTTTGCGTAATTCCCATCTTTAAGACAGCTTTACGCCGCAGCGTAAATATGCGTAATTGGACTCGAAAAATTTACGCTCTGTCGTAAATGCATTGAAAGTACTCCTTTAATTGGAACGTAAAGTGACCAAAATACGTTGAAAAAATTTCTTACATTCAGGAACGTAAAGTGACCAAGTGCGTTGAAAGAATTTCTTTAATTCGGGAACGTAAAGTGACCAAAATACATTGAAAGAATTTCTTTAATTCGGGAACGTAAAGTGATCTAAATGTACTGAAAGAATTTCTATAATTTGAATGTAAAG
>JAOBAT010077763.1:0-20141 GCA_026413305.1 Hydrozoanthus tunicans | reverse complement strand
AAGAGGTTTGCGATCTCCTTAGGATTTTCAGCTTGCGTTCTTGTAATTGGCGCTGGTCGGACAACGGTAGTGTTTGCTGTCTGCGCAGGCATGGAAACTCTATCGGGTATTGTTCGCGATTTCGATTTTTGCCTCAAAATAGACCAGAATCGTTTGGGGTTGCTGTTGATATTAGACTCAAAGGATGCAAAGTACTCATCGCAGCGTTGACGGAGAGAGCGCTTGATTTCAGTGCGCAAACTTCTGAATTTCTCCTTTAGGTAGACAGTGGGAGATCTTTTGAGCTTTTTCCTTACAGATTCTTTCTTTTTTATCAGATTGAGTATTTCACCATTAATCCAAGGTACTGAATTCCGTCTTTTTACTCTCTTCGATGGTACGTAGTCATTTACAGCAGCTAGAAAAGCATCCTTCCAGTACTGCCAATCCATGTTTATATCGTCGTGATCTAGTGTTGAAGAGAGGTCGATCGCCGAAAGGGCTCTGCGCAGACCTTCAAAATCACCATTAGAATAATCGTAAATAATCGGAATGAAATGGCTTTAAAACAAGATACTTTTAGGAAAAAATTACAGTGACATACACATACCCAAAGTGTTGGATGTATACTAAATTATCTTCAAAAAGTATCTGTATGTACTTGAATTAGTGTCGGGCATTTTTAAGTGTGTGCTTTTTCATGATCAAAATAGCCCCTTTTGGATGACGCCATGCGAATAATAATTAAAGATAACTTCTTGTAGAGATACCCAAGTAGAATAAATTTGCCCAAATCAAACGGAGGTGCACAGCATTTCATGACCCATTCATAACATCACTTCCTTGTCACTGGAATCATCCACAGGCAATGGGGCAGTGAAGAGTGATGGGACCTTTAGATGCTGTGTATGCAGATAAAATAAGCCGTGCATCTCGATGTCATCGAATGACCGTGGACGGATATAAGAAGACCAAAGTTAGAGAAATTAAGAAAAAAATAGCGTCAAATGAGTAGAATCCTGGGAATTCTAAGGCCATAAGAATGCCTGGGCAATACAACGTTCCACAGTTAATTCTGTTCTTTAAAATTAATAAGCAAATGGTTCGAAAACTGGTTCCAAAGAAGAACAGAAACAATCATTTCTACTACTCAAGACAAGCAAAATGAATAGAGTTTTTTCAGAGTTTTGCTTACTTGTTCAAAAAATTGAATGGAAAGCGCAAATCATATTATTCTTTACAAACTCCTAAAATTAAACTAGATTCAATTTCCTATTGATTGCAACTGTCCAAATCTCCTGAGGAAAGCCACTGCCCCATTAAAATAGATTCAATTTCCTAAGAAATGCCACTGCTCCGTTAATTAAATTTGATCTCCTGAGAAATGCCACTGCCCAATTAGAATAGAATCGATTTCGTAAGGAACCCCATTGCTCCGTTCATTAAACCCAATTTACTGAAAAATGCCAAGGAGATCCATTTCTAAGGAATGCTACTCTCCTATACTTATACGTAACACTTACCAAGATCTGTGGGGTTCAAAGTTTTCTGGTCCTGACTCTGTGTAGTACTACATAGGTGCTTGTACGACGACTTTAGTAAACTTAAGCCATCTAGTAACTGTTGATAAAAATCATTGATTATACTGATACAGTCTTTTCTGTAATGTACATTGTCACCAATGCAAGAACGTTTCTTCTCAAAAAAGGATGCAACTACAAAAATGATTTTAAAATACTTCTTACTTCAAAGCACTAAATGTTTCCAATATTTATGTCTATGGAATATTGCCTTGTCCAAAGTGGCTTTCCCTTATATGCAGCAGTGCCATCTACCTTTTAATGCATTCTCAAAAAGCTGCAGTAGTTGTTTATAAGCCTGTCATGTACATACCGCCGCCTGGTTAGCCCAGCTGATAAGGCGTCAGTATGTTGTGCGGGAGACCCGAGTTTGAGTCCCGGTGCCGGACCTTCACCAATTGAGGAGAAGGTGCTGCCTTTGCTTCAATATCTACAAACGGTTAGACCTTCGCCCCTTCTCGGATAAGAACGTTAAAGCGTAGGACCCGGGTGGTAGACCTCAAAAGGGACCTTGAGTTCTATTGTCTGTTCTCCCGTGACTCCTAGAGCCAAAAATGCTATTATAACAAATGGTTTTGTTCCTTTGAACACTTTCTTTTCGTTCTCTGTACTTCTAAGCTTGAATTTATAACGTTTGCACTAAGTCCTCACTAAAAAATTAATGTTTTGTTCCATTGGTGAAACTGTAAGTTTCAACCTCCACCAAGTTTTGCCAATTTAACCAAAGTTCCAAACAGAATGTATTTTGTAACAATTTTCAGCTTAGACTTCTTTAATCATTATAACCATGCCTAAAGTTGGTTGAAATGACTTACTTACTGAACCAAACAGAAACTTTCCAAATTGAATAAAAATGATTTATCCTAAATAATTATCAGAGTTCTTACACTGCCGTACCTCCGTCAAATGTTCTAGCAGCACATAAACACGATGAAACTGTGGCCCAATTCCTTCAAAGGAAAACAAAACTTTCAGAACAGACCACTTGTATTTAGTTTTTAGTAAGCACTCACACTCATTCATTGATTCTCAGACAATGCACTGACAGCTACTGTACCTGTAAGCACTGGCTGAGCACGGTTTGACCATGGCTTCATTTCTGACTCATAACAATGTACAAATCCATTTGCAACTTGTGATAGGGTTGACAGGGCCAGACCAAGTTTTTTGCTAATTCGCTGCACTATGTGCGGATCAGCAGTACACAGCGGGTTCTGAAGGTTAAATAAGATTGTCAGTTACATCATTATGTTTGTGACAACAATTAACTTAAGAAAATTAGAAGAGATTTATTTCTTGTAAAAATATTGTAACAAGATATAGATAATATAGACCAACCTACCAATTCAACCCACAATTACATTTACATTGGTTTAACTTAAAACTGACTGATGTATAAATTGAAACAATAGTTACAAACATGAAGAGTTCAAACAACAATAAATATTCACTTACATCAATGAATTAGAAGAAAACTGAACAAACTAAGGGAGAACAACATGTAATTACCTGTTTTGAAGCAGTCCTGATACTTGAAAAACTTACAAACTCGAAATCTCAACTTGAAGAATAGATCAGCCAGTATTAAATCTTTTTCTATTTTGTTCACAGCCAAAAAACTTGTTCCCCAAATTATTAAAATTAAAAATGAGAGGATGGTTGACATTTCACAGACCAAGAGCATGTGCAAGTTTGGGCCAACAGAAGCTGTGTCAAATGAATTTTGGTTGGTTTGACTGCATGTGCAAGGACCAAACTTACTAATATTTTTAGATTTTGTTGGTTAAATAAGAGTTTTTCAAAGGTGTTCAGATGTTTCAAATGCAGCATACATTTTAGTCATCTTCAGTAAAAGAAGAAGTCCTTTACATAAAAGTCAATGACAACCTTTTTTTATATTAAAACAATTAGTTTTTAATTTATAGCTGAGTCATGGAGCTTCTCTTTGGAAGATCTCAGATGAATCAAACTTGGTTAAGACTGTGTTTTAACTGTTTAATATTTGGTTTTTACACCTTTTCTTTTAGTTCTTCTAACTGTCTGGTCTGCAAATCCAACTCGTTTGCAAGTTCCTCTGCCACAGATACCAGGTGCTTGTTATCTGCTACTGAATTACTACAGATTGAAACAATGACAACACAGAGTTACAGTATAGAACCTACATTGAATTATCTTAGGCATCACATATATTTATCTGGCATTCTAATCCTTACAATTAAATTTTAAAATGCACTAACACACAATCCCTGGTCATCAAAAAAGCACAACATAAAAGACTTGTCTCGAATGAGAGACTGTAGTTGTAAATTATTTATGTTGGTTATCTTTTAAGAGTATTAAAATGTGATTAACTGAAAGTTATCAGATTTTTAACCCTGCAGTTTTCAACTCGACAGCTGTTTTCAACAATCAGCAAATATTAAAATAATTCTTCTGATTTTTTATACTGAGACTGTAACTGAACTCTGATTACATGAACTGTAATTCAAGTTGAACTCCTACAAAAATTATTTTCTCAAGTAAATTTAAAAAAAGCTATTAGGTTGAAAGTTTGGTAAAAACATTTGTGCACTGACTTGATTTTCAATTCAATTTACTTCTATATAAATTGGGGTGAAAACAAACAGAATTAAGACAAAATAACCTGGACAGTTGATCTTTAGGAAAATTCCTTGCCATATCTGCAGGAAAAAGCTGTACTCTTGATTTGAAAACTTCTGAGAGATCCTCTTCTCTACACAGCGCATCAATATACCAGCAGTCCGATAAAAACTGATCGTCAAGACTCCGGCTTGCACTGCCATGTATTAAACCATTCATACATTTGTCAAATCAAGAGTCAGAACAAAAAAGTTATATTTAAAACAAAACCTTGAACAATAATTATGTCGATTGCTAACATATAAAAGTTACATAATTATAATTTATAACTGTCATACTGTATTGTTCCTCCACAAATGTTATAATTGCCACAAAATGTACATATATTATTAGCAAAACAATACAAAATTTCACTGTCAGTATAAAATAAGAATCACTGCAAAATTAATGTAACACTAACACAAATTGTAATAACATTGACAAAAAATGTAATGAAAAACTTAATTTAAAATGTAATAACTAAATAAATATATTATTGCAGTAATAAGATGTAAAACTTCTCTAAAGCATATTGTAATGATGCAAATGTAATAACTCTGACCGCAGCATGTCAGTCATCTCAAAATCAGACTTGACAAATGCTATCTACATACAGTAGATTAATTCTCTTGTTTGACTTGATTTGAAGTGTAAAGGCAAAATCAGGTGGCACATTCTATTGCAACTTTTTAACTGAGTCCAAAGATTTTACATGACTGACTGTGTGCACGTCAAAAAAAGTGCTGTATTGTTTTAGGGTGTATAGTTGAAGAATGCAGTTACTGGAATATATTATTTGGGTACGGTCATTTCCTGCCTCGTCAAAACCTTGCTTATTTGAATTCAGACACCTTGTACCACTGGACAGTCATGTTTACCTTGTCTTTCCTGGTTTGGTAAGACTCATGTAACTCTGACATTTTTCTGACTTATCCATTACACTGACCATATCCACAAGATCTTCAAAGAATGCAGCCTGCTTTCGCTTTGATGCTGAGCCCTGACCAATGATCAAATACACGTCAATCCTGAAGTAAGATAATCTTTAACAGCTCTCTAGCCAGCTAAAATAAATGACGGGGTAGCCTATTACAGAACACAACAACAGCTGTTTCTCTATTATATCAGCAAGTACTAAGAAAACAAGCACTGAAACTTTCTGACCAGATATTTAAGCTAAGAATTACATTGTTTTGAGTGATCATTCAAACTGCTTATGGACTTGGAAAAATATTGGGTCAAAACATCAAACATCTGCTTTATGATAAAAAGGCCGAGGCTCTGAAAGTGACAAGGCCATGGATAAAACAACAGGGTGCTGCATCCTTTCGCTTTGACCTACTAAGTTTAGAACACTAATTAAGTAAGCATCACTGACTGTGATAAAGTTGAGATGCTGTGGTGGTGTTTCTTCAAAAACAGTTTGGTAAAAGATTCTAAGTTGGACACCAGGAAAAATGGAGTATACTGATATTTTAGACTGTAGTGCTTTATTAGAGTTAAGTGTGAACAGCTACTGAACAGTCTGAAATGTAAGTATTTCACTTGAGGTCAGCGATTTATCAAATGCCTAAACATATAATTTTAAAAAAAAATCTACTTTTTTGAATTTTTTTAAATTTTGAACAGTTACTTATGAGCAGCACAACCAGACCACTGACCATTAGACCCTCTATTTTTGATTTCTGGATGTATCACTACTAAGCTATAATTTTTAGTATAAAATTATCACTCAAATTAATAAAATCATAACATACAAATATCACTCTTTCCTTTTCATCTTATAGGATAGATCTAGACCTTTAATTTGATCAGTCTTGTACATATAGGTTAGCTGGAAATACATAAATATTATAAAAAGTATATACTGAAGGATGAAGATCGTTTAAAGACTATACAGTACCTTGATAAGTTCAACATCATCACTATGACACAGGCCAAGAAGACTTGAAACAAACAGTATTTCTAAGGATGGATGGGAAAAATATTAAGAATCAATTTGTGAGACCTGTTAAGTGTTGTTAGCAGTAGTACTATTTTTATAAAAAATCTGAGGAATATACTGCTTATAATTATTAATTCAATCCTAACGTTAATAAAATCAGAAACTTATCCAATATTGATTTAAACATTAAATAACCAATGTTTGTTATGCTTGTCTCAAAAGGTGGATCAAGTTTCTGTTAGAGTTCAATCTTCTTACAAAATAAAATTCGGTAACTGCATGAAAAAATTTTATAATGATTCAAAATTTCTAGCTTTTGAAAAATATAAGATGACTCTTTATTCAAATTAAACTTTTGAGCTATCTCTATGTACATTAAATTTTGTTGACACAAGTTTGAATCATACATACTTTGCAGCCTTGAGTCATTTCTTTCTCCAGTCAAACTAGACTGGTTTTCTAATATATCACAAGTGTCTGGGTCAAACCTGTAATGCACAAAAGGGGAAATTTTTTTTCTCTTTTCAATACTTAGGGGGCATCATTAAATTGAGCGACCATTGAATCTTAAAAGCTTACCCTCCCCCCTCCTTAATGTCCACTATTGTTCTGGTCATCATCTTTATATATATATATAATTTATTAAAACTTGCTAATGCAATTTACTTTGAAAGCAGTATGTGACGTTAAAACAGTTTTTATTACAATTTCCACAGCGAACACTGACTCCAAGTTAGTCATAGACCTGAACTGAAAGTCACAGTTGAACTTGATGATCATATATATCAAATAATTACATTGATTAACTTTCAGGCATACTGATTCAATTCTTTCAATAAATTGATAGCACTTTCCCTTAACCTCCATTGGCAACCACTGGACCCCCCCCTCTCTCTCTCTTACTGTCAAATAAACAATCCAGTCATTTTAGGTAGTCCCCTTACATCTATGGAAATAATGCAGTTGAAATGATTGATTACATACAATAAATACATGTAGTATAGTATGTTTGTAATCAGTTTGACATGTCAAGCAATAAGATGCAAGACATACTTCCAGTTGGAATAGACAAGAGCTTAACCAGTGATGTCAAACGTGTCTCTGTGGCTCAGTGGGTAGAGCATCTTCCGACCAATAATAAAAGAGTTGCAGGTTCGATTCCAGTCGTGAAGTTCATCAATATTCAATTTGGGAAACAGTTTCTTTCTAACTTCATTTTCAAGTTACAAGTTTCCATAGGAATCATTTGATGATTAAACACGAAGTATTTGATGATGGTCCTGGATGATACACATTGAGCGTTTGAGTAGCGAGCATTAATTTTAACAATAATTAATTAACTTAATTACCTGGCGAGAAGCCATTGTAGAAGCCTGATTCTTGGTTCCCCAGGTTTAAAAAGCAGTTCTTCAATCCAAGAGTCATCCACGCCTTCTATGTATGGGCACTCTAGCTCCTGTGCAGCAATTACAAATTGGAGGGAGATGCATCGACTATGTATAGCACTTTCGTGCATGGACTGTCCTAGATAGAGGATTTCACTAATACATACTGTAGCCAGCTACAACATCATACTTACAAAAAGTTTCATCTGCTTATAACAGAAAACACTACTTCTCTTCGATTACGCACAAAGTCATGCCTGTGTTTATATTTTTTAAATGATATGCTAACAATTCATTGCAAACATTAGACTTAGTAGCGCGCGTTGTAAACACTTTGACGAAAAGCAAAGTTTATAGCTCCATTTAACAAACTTTTTGTAGCATTAGCTCTTCTAAAATCAAAATTTCAGTTTCATTGACGAAAACTTGATAAAATTACCTCTAATTTTTGTCGAAAGTGATTTATTCTCTGTCCTTTCCTTTGGGAAACCGCCGCCATTTTTCAAATCTGTCAATGAAATGAAGGTCGTCAAAACTGTCGATATTATCTCGTATTTTTCCGATCTACCACTCGGGTCATGTTCCGTCGATTATCGATCAAATTTCGTTCAGGAAGTCAAGATGGTGGACTTCTTGGCAGATAACAACGCTTGTGGACAAACAGTTTTAAAGCTTGTAAGTCGAGGAAATGCTATCATCGCTGAACTACTTCGACTTTCCACTTTCATACCTCCCGTGTTTCGCCTTGAGACAAAAGAAGAGAGGGATAGGTACAGTGAAATCCTTGCAGACTTCTCCTACTTCAAAGGACCCGACTTCTACGAACATCGTATAGACAGCAAAGCGGTACGTTGTTTTTATAGATTAATAGAGCTCGATCGAAGTGCACAGAACAGCAAACTGGCTTTACAGCTTTGTATGCGTGTGTTCCATCAAACTCAGCTCTTCAGAAACAAAAAATGAAAATGATAAAGTGATTGGGGGTAGCCGTAATGCCAAACAGCAAAACAAAGTGGTTGGTACTCAGCGAAACTTTCACCAGAGGCCATCAGCTCAAAATAATTCATGTGTTTCAGCTATTTCATAAAAAATTGTTTTTGTCGTCCCAAATGTGGGGAAAGCTACCGTGTTTTAATTTGTTGCTAGTAAACTCATGAAATGGAACGTACAGGCATGGCAGAACCGGTGGGGTGAATGGAAGCTAGGAGGGGGGAGGGTTCTCGGAGGGCCATAAGTTCAATTTTACACAGTTAACTAATGAAATGGGATATACAGTGATAGCAGAGCCATTTGGGTGGGTGGGGGGTTGCGGGAATGGGAGGGCTAATGGCTTCCCCCACCACTCACACCTCTTTTGCTCAGTTCCATTCCTTATGGATTTGAAAAGGTATATGAAGTTTATGGTATGAGCACAAAGAGAAATACACAACACACCATAAAATTTAATTTTATTTCTAGTCCCCCCAGTTAGAATGATGCTCCAACATTCCTGATAGCATCCAGTGGTAGACTCTGACAATCAACCCAGCTTTAAATTTGTAATATTGTTTATTTGCAAAACTTTCACAGCTTACATTGACAGATCATGAACTCGGGATAGTGAAGTTTGAGGATACTTGATGAAGTGATTTTTTCCCTGTGCGAAAATAATCTGGTGCCCCGATCATGGGTGGCGGAAGCAAAAATTATTGGGGGGAGGGGGAGGGAGGCACAGAGCAGAAATTATAATAGTTCAATTGTAAAATCTGCAATTCCTATTCAAGAGTTGCTGTTGTTGGCTAGAAATTATTTGGGCAGCCAGTGCCCCCCAGTCACCCCAGTTCCACCGCCCATGCCAAATTAGTTACCATATATGGCAACAAGTTGTGCGGGAGGCCTAGGTTTAGTTTTTGGTGCTAGAACTATACTCAGATTCTTAAAATAAGTGAGGTGTCGCCTTTGCTCTAGTTAACTATTATTGTAGTATAGATAAGGTTTTAAAGCTGAAGGCCATCTGAGTCATTCTAATACGGTAGTAAAACCTGTTGGGCTCTCTGTACTTAAGAGAGTACAACATTATTAAAGCGAGCTAAAACAAAATTTTTGATGGGGGACTTGGGGAGAGGGGGAGAGGTGGTGACAACCAAACAAAGGTTAATAGTTTCAATGCTTTTTTGTCATACTGTTGTTGATTGTTGATCTCAGTAAATTATTTGTGATAGGAGCTACAAGATCTAGATGAGGAGTTCAGAGAAAATCATATTGAGATTTTAACAAGATTCTATAAAGCTTTTGAGAGTGTGCATAAGTATGTTGTTGATCTCAACAGGTAAGGCTTGAAAATTGCATCACATGACTCAAACTTGCAACCTAGAGGTAGCTAATGCTAACAAAGAATGAATGCTGGCCACTAGAATTTTAGATTGTAGCCAACAGCTGGCCATTACAAGTTTGTTTATAACCATGCAACTGATTTTAGAACCAAGATTTAATGTTTCTAGTCCAAAATTTAATGGTAAACAATGTGATAAACAAAATTAATGAAGCTTTACATCAGTTATTTCTGCCTTTCTCCAGAAAACATATCTTGAAACATTTTCAATTATGTTATTATTCTTGTATATGTACACAACTACAGTTCTAAGCAGACATACAGTACCAGGGATTGTATTGGATTTGATGAATTATATTTACAAAGTTTGCTATGTATAAAATCTGGTTCAAAATCAAGTATGTTGTGTTAACCTGTGCAGAAACACAGTACCCAGATTTTCAAGTGGAAGCTTTAATTTGAAGACACTGAAAGGTCACGGCCAAAATGAAAAGCAGACTGTTTGTTTTCTGCACTACACAGATTTCTTGAGGACTTGGATGAAGGGGTTTTCATCCAGCAAACATTGGAAACTGTCCTTCTAAATGAAGATGGAAAGCAACTAATGGTATGAATCACTCTTACCCTATTATCTTTAAAGTGCATGTGAAAGATGCATTTTAGTTCATATCCCAGAATGTCTAGATAAGTTAGATGTACTTTTGTATACTCAATTTTGTCTGATGTCCAAAAATGAAGAAAAATACCTTGCTCTTCCTAATCATCGAGAGAATTTAGCATTTCATACAAAGTTGAATCATTTTTGTACAAAACCCTTCATTTAAAAAAATACAGTTAACAGTTTTGATTAAGAAGTGGTTACTCAATCGATAGTTTGTATTGATTGAGTCATAGGACTGACGTGCATGATGATGTCAGAAGAATGTAAGGAAGGTTTTGATTGCTGTAAGTCAAAATTTAAAAATTAATCATTGATTAAATTAAAATGCATATTTTTGTACTTGCTCATTTTGTAATTCATTTGCCATTTTTGTTCATTTTTCTTTTATGTACAGCTCTACATTATCTATGAAACCTGAACCAAATAAATTGAACTTCAAGCAGGTTGTTCAATAGTGTCTGCTTTTGATTTATACAGCTTTTAATATCTACCTTTTGACCACAAATTAAAGTTTTTTTATTATTATCATTAACTTATGAAAGTGTTTTATGTAAATTTATTGTTTGCAGTGTGAAAGTCTGTTCCTTTATGGTGTGATGCTGTTGATGATTGACATGAAGTTTGATGGCACTGTCAGAGAAAGAATGCTAGTGTCCTATCATCGATACTGGTGAGCTTTTGCTAACACTAATAAATTTTGTTATTGAAAGATTTACTTGCCATACCTTTGACCAGATCTAATCCAGTCATGATCTTACATCTGTGACTGTGTGCACTATGTTTGAAAAGAAAAAATTGCCTACAACAACGAAATTTAACTCTAGACACAGTAACACTTCATAAAGAGAAAACAAAGTTGTTAAAAGAACGTTGATTTCCACTGTATACACCATCAATTTTTAAAAAATCTTACAGTCAAGGTGCGTCACCAACAAACACTTCTCTGTCTGTATCTATCTAATGCAGTGGTAGCTACCTACCTACATACCTACCTTCAGTGTTCTAACTGGGCAAAAATGAAAGGGCATAAGTTATAACTGCAATTTGGTTTTTCCCTGCACCCCTTTGTTTTCACCCAGCTTTTTCTCATTTTCATGTGTTGCCCAAGGACTGTGGTTTTCCATCTTAATATTGTAATGAAAATTGGAGATAAAAAGGAGAAGAGAAACCTGCACATGGTATTTCTACTTGATATTTTTTCTGAATTTTTTGTCGAGCAGTTTGTTCGATTGTTTAAAACAATGTGAGTCAGAAAATAATAATAAATAATCAGTTAGCGGTTGGTGGGGGAGAAAATGGCGGTGCTTTTTGCTGCTCCATCAAATTGAATGACTTTTTTTCAATCACCTATCTCCTTTGTCGTATGCTTATTTTGTAATGTAAAATATTCAGTCAACTGTCAAGACTTACCTCTGGTTATTACAGTTGGCTGAGTACCTACTTTTCTGTTTGATTTATTTTGTAAAATAACGTAAATGTAGTGCACAGTTACTAAAAATAAAATTTAATCGAATTGAACTGTGACTTTCACTTTTTAATTGCTACATTTCTTGCAGTGCTGTCAGTGCAGATGTTGATTCAAATCTTGATGATGTCTGCAAGCTACTTCGAAGTACTGGTATTTCACACTTGCCTGGGGCTAAAAGGCCACCTAAATATCCAGAGGATTACTTCAGGTAACTAAATTTATTCATTCACTCACTTATTAACTTGTTTTTGTTCATTTATTCATTCACTCATTCAGTCGGTCAGTCACTAATTCAGCCATGCATCCACTCACTCACTCATTCACTCACTCTTTCATTAATTTCATTCACATGGTTTGAATTTGTCATCTTAAACTGAAGTTTATGCTTCGGCTTCAAACTTTTTGCCGCTAGTAGCCAACTGGCTTCTTATAAAAGATAATATATTTGAGCCCCGATTCATTTATTCATATACATCAACCATTTACTATGCATTATTTTGTCAATTTTACCTTTCGTTCATTCATCTTTTTAATACAGACCTTCACTCTTTCATTCATCTATTTATTCATCTTTCTATTTGATCAATCTTCTTTTATTACATTTGTTTATTTATCAGTGATTCCATTAATTTACACATTAAATAATAACCTTTATTAAAACATGGTACATGCATTTATAATAAATAACTCAATATTATTTTTTTAGGCGAATACCAATATCACAAACATTTGTTGATATGCTTATTGGACGTCTTCGCTCTGATGATATCTATAATCAGGTAACTTAAAACTGTCAGAAAATAATAATTTATATTAAACATAAATTATTTGAAATATGTGTCAATCCATTAGAAAAAATTAAGCTATAAAGTACCATCAAATACCACATTAAAACCCTAGGCTTATTAAACTTAGTAAAGGGGTTTTAGGTGGGTTTATAAATGGGTGGGCTTATGGAATAAGGATGGAATAAAACATATATAAATTGCATCTGAGAAAAAAATTTAAGCTAACAATGATATACCATAAAATTTATGATCGTATAACATTTAATTACTTATTGTGCATCACAAAAAAAATTGTTTTTACATCATTGCTCTCAGTTTTAACTAATAAAAATCTTTGTGTCTAGATATCAGCATACCCACTGCCGGAGCAGCGAAGTACTGCACTTGCTACCCAGGCTTCCATGTTGTATGTGATTCTGTACTTTTCCCCTGATATCCTTCATTCTCAACAAGCCAAGATGAGAGAGATTGTTGACAAACACTTTCCAGACAACTGGGTCAGTGTTCTGATAGATATATACTATGTACTGAAAAACAAAAATGTTTTTCCCTCCAACCGGTTTATCTAACAGTAACTAATCAAAAATGGTTTAACATTGAGTTAAGTGTTGTTAATAGTTGTCATGAGTACTGCACATGGCTATATTCAACATAATTATAATTTGTACTATACTCCATCTGAATCTCTTTCAGGGAATCTTCTATTTTTTAGGTACTTATAATTAGAAGCATTTCAACCAATTGATTTAACAACAACTATTCAACATTAAGTGTTGTTAACAGTTGTCATGAGTATTGTAGCTGTATTCAATTAATCACACTATATTCAATCTGAATCTCTTTTAGGAAATCTTTTATTTTTCTAGGTTATAAGCATCTACATGGGGAATGTCGTGAACCTCGCAGAGGCCTGGGAACCATACAAAGCAGCAAAAACTGCCTTGAACAACACTCTAGATGTTGGCAATGTGAAAGCATTGGTATTAAGATTCATTGTATAATCTTAGATTAAATAAGTTTGTTTTTATTATTAATTTTATGCATTTTTTCATTAATTTGACAGCATTAACTAGCATTAATTATTCTTTGGTTGACTAACACTGTTTTATTGTTTCTGAGTTTTCAAATACCATCAAGATGATTCAGTGTTTATATAATTTATATGTTTCTTCCTGGTTTTTAAACGACCTCAGAGGCTGTTCATGTGGTACTTGTTTTAAGTGGCTAATATATAACACTAACGGTTTGTCTTGGATCAAATCATATCACATTATTTAAAGGACCTCTATAAAAATTTTTGAGCTTGTAGTGGCTCAAACTACAAAACACTTTGGTTTATGATTGCAGTTTAGGGGTACTGGGCTGTAACATTGTTATTTCCAACTTATGTTCTTTTTAAACTCAAAGAGGTGAAGTAACTGAGAACTGTATGAAGTATTGGAAGAACTGGAATCTACTTCTGAATTTAAAACATTTAGCTCGACCATGATCATCTTGCTGTATGGTAATCCAACGATGTCCATGATTGACCTCATAACCCACTGAGCCATTCATGAACCAACTAAACACAAAGTGAAAACCTCAAATGCATATAAAAAAATAATTGAGATTATGACTGATTTTGAAATTCTTTTTTGAACACTCTTATATTTAGTGTCCAAACGATTTTAGTGGATAATTAAAAATAATTGTTAATGTCATAGACACTTTAAATTTTGAAAAGGAAATTAGCTTAAGTTTGGATAAAATAAAGATACATTTTACGATGGTTGAATTTTTTTTTTTTTGGTTCTTATATAAAACCAGCTAATTATTGAAAGCAATAGCTGAATTTATACACTAGTTTCCAAAAACTTTTTTAGACATTGTCACATAAACCTGAACAGGTATATTTTATCCATTTTTTTAATACTGGCGAAGATGACTTATAAATTACTAGCTTTTTAATGGGATTATAAGAAAACTTAAGTGAAAAAGTTCTTTTCAAATATCAGTTATGGAGCATGTGTGACCTCTCACAGGAAAACATACTTAACGACTTTTCCGTTTCCGTTTTCTTCTTGCGGGTTGATATCGGGTTGTTGCGGCTCATCAACAGGCTGCTCGCAGCTTATCAACAGGTTGTTTGCGACTTTCCAACGGGTTGCTCGCGGCTTACAAACTAAATGCTTGCGGGTTTGACAACGGAATTATCAACGGGAAGATAACAGAAAACTTGGGCAGTTAGGGCTAAAAATATGTTGATAGAATGACAAGACGTTTGTTAAAACACTACTTTAAGCTGGACATAAATTGACTTGAATCAATAACATAGTACATATTTTTGAAATTTAGTTTTTTTATTTTGTTAAATCTATACTAAGTGCTTACCCCAAACTTCAGCTATTCAATTGTTCTGAGCTTGTTATTAAAGGTAATAATGATGAATATGGTGTACATTCAAGCGGTAAATTGGCTTATAATTCGAAAATTATTAAAGTAAGAAAAATTTGCCATATTAAAGAGTTATTAATATTATTTGACCATTAATTTTGTTCTTGGGGCTAAGTTGGAATGACTTTTAGCAATAGTTTTCTATTTCATAGGACTTCAAGAGAATTTTTTTCCTAAAGAGAATTTGAAAGTTTATTTTTTTTTAAAGTTTAATTAGAAAGTTTAGTTTTTTTTTGACCTAACTACTAATATTAATTTTGTTCTTAGGCAACAAAATATTCTGGGAAAGTTGCAGTGCTGAATGCTGAAGTAAGTTGTTTTGTGGTGGTATCTAGTGGTAAAGGTGTTGGTTGTGGTTATGTAAGAATGGTTGTGGTTTTGAAGGAGGTGCTTGTAGTTATGTAGTGATGACGTTGAAGGTGCTTATCATTGGTGATGGTAGTGAAGGTGCTGGTTGTAGTTATGTAATGATGATATTGATGAAGGTGAAATTGCCAGTAAGGATGATGGAGTTGGTGAAGGTACTTGGAGTTACGTAGTGATGATGATGATGGTTGTGGTGGAGATGCTGCTAGTAATGTAACATGTTGATGATGGTTATGATCTTTGTGTTTATCTTTTCTGAGTAATGCTGCTGCACTAACATTACAAACCAATGTTTACCAGGTGTTAAACTATCTAAAGGAAGGAGTTCTTGTAGAGGAATTTGTTCTTGATCACATTCCAAAGCTGATGAACTGTCTTAGAGACTGCAACGTGTCTTTGAGATGGCTGATGCTTCACAATTGTGATGGTAAGAAGACCTATGGTTTATTTTTAAACATTAAAAAAACCGAAAGTATTGTGTGAATCCCAAGGTACACCCTTTAAATTGTGGATGATACCACTCGGATCAAGCATAGGTCACAGGTGATTGACTTGCAAGCAAAATGTTTGACTGTCATTTTTGGTAAGGCTAAGGGTGCAATGGTAGAAGGAAAAGGCAAAGCATGTGCCAGTGCAGGGAGGAGGTAAAGGGTGAACTGGTAAAGGGGGAAGGTAAAAAGTGCACTGGTAGAAGAAAGTAAAGGGGGAGAAGGTAAGAGGTGAACTGGTAAAGGGAGACGGTAAAGGGTGCACTGGTTGAGGGTTAATGAAAGGGTGCACTGGTAGAGGGTTAAGGTAAAGGGTGCACTGGTAGAGGGAGAAGGTAAAGGCTGCACTGGTTGAGGGTTAATAAAAGGGTGCACTAGTAGAGGGAGAAGGTAAAGGCTGCGCTGGTTGAGGGTTAATAAAAGGGTGCACTGGTAGAGGGAGAAGGTAAAGGGTGCACTGGTAGAGAGAGAAGGTAAAGGGTGCATTGGTTGAGGGTTAATGAAAGGGTGCTCTGGTAGAGGGAGAAGGTAAAGGGTGCACTGGTTGAGGGTTAATGAAAGGGTGCACTGGTAGAGGGAGAAGGTAAAGGGTGCACTTGTAGAGAGAGAAGGGAAAGGCTGCACTGGTTGAGGGTTAATGAAAGGGTGCACTGGTAGAGGGTTAAGGTAAAGGGTGCACTGGTAGAGGGAGAAGGGAAAGGCTGCACTGGTTGAGGGTTAATGAAAGGGTGCACTGGTAGAGGGAGAAGGTAAAGGGTGCTCTTGTAGAGATAGAAGGTAAAGAGTGCATTGGTTGAGGGTTAATGAAAGGGTGCACTGGTAGAGGGAGAAGGTAAAGGGTGCACTTGTAGAGAGAGAAGGTAAAGGGTGCATTGCTTGAGGGTTAATGAAAGGGTGCACTGGTAGAGGGATAAGGTTAAGGGTGCACTGGTAGAGGGTTAATGAAAGGGTGCACTGGTAGAGGGTTAATGAAAGGGTGCACTGGTAGAGGGAGAAGGTAAAGGGTGCTTCGGTAGAGGGAGAAGTTCAATAGTGCCCTGGTAGAGGGATTAAGGTAAAAAGTACATGGGTGCACTACCTGCTACAGTGAACATGAGATACAGGTGTAGAAATGTTGACAGATAAGGTTAAATGTTTTAGCAAACTTCTATTTTGAACAAAAACTGTAAAGTTGTAAAAATATGTCTCTTATGCTTAATTTTGAATTTGCTTGAACAATGTGTCTTATGCAGCTTTTGATAGTGTGAAGAGATGCCGACAGCTCAGGGAGATGGTTACTGCTGCAGGTTTTAACCCCAGAGCTGTGTTCGAGTTGCTTCTAAATACTGCACAGTTTGAACTTCGATTAAAGGAGGTACAGTATGAAGAGATTTCAAAGAAGTTTACCCAAGACTTCTTTCATAATGTATATTGCACAGAAACGAAAAGTGCAGAAGCAAAAGCATGCATCTCCAGTATTCATTGACTAGCTTTAATAAACAGACTGTTAAGTTTGTACTTTCATGTAGCAAAATCATTTTAAAACTAGTAAATCAAAGTCCATTGTTGAGGGAATTTGTGTACCTGCACAAGGGCACACACTCATAAGCATCCTCACTCAGTGGGAGATGAGTAAGTGGAAGAAGAAGAAAAAGAACTTTTAGAACTTAGTTTCTGAATTAACAAAAAGTGGTCTTACTTTGATCGATTTTTGTTATATTCTCAAGATGTGTATCTCTAACTTTATCCCTGGCTTAATCAGCTCAATACCCTCCATTTATTTTTCGTAGGATGTCAATTTTAGTTTTAATACTACAACAGAATTTGCAAGAATTGTAGCCAAGTGAACATCCAACTTAGCTCAGTTCTTGCTTCTTGAATACATTCCACGATTGTGAAAATAGCTTATGGATGACATGTTTGTTTTACAGTACCTAGAGGCCAACACATGGAATTGTTTATGTAGGTTCCAACACTTAATACTACATAATTTAATGCTTAAAACAGGGTGATATGGCTAAAAGTTCTAGAGTTAAGTAGTCATTGAGTTGGGTTTTTTGTTGTACTTTCAGATGTTCAAGGTTATGCTGGCACAGAAACAGGACAAGTGGGAAAAACATCAGAAAGAATGTGTGGAGCGAATGGATGAACTTAAGGAAGTGTTTTCAGGAACAAAGCCACTTACAAGGATCGAAAAGAATGGTTAGTTGATGAGGAATGCTTTGCATGAGTAATGATGATATTGACACTGATTACAATGGCGTGACTGAGAGTGACAATCAATGAATGTGTTTCTAGAAGAACGCCACAACAAGTGAGGGCTTGAAATAAGATTCTAGTTGAAACGATGACAACAAAGGCCATGACGATGGCCTTTGTAAGGTTACAAAGACAGCGGCAGAAATTGCGACGCGTTTGACTTGATGCTCACCATTCTGAAAAGAGCATACCAAGAGTTTAGAAGGCGGTAAAATTTAACCCAAGATTTGACACTGTGTACCACAATTTGTACTAAAAGACCTCGATGTTAGGCCCTAAGTGTAACTACGGGTTATTGCATTTAGGACCGAACTTCATTACATTTAGGATCGAACTTTATTACATTGAGGACTGAACTTTATTACATTTAGGACCCAATCGGTAATAATAATTATATTTAGGACCTTTATTACATTTAGGACCCAATCAGTAATATATTTAGGACCTTTATTACATTTAGGACCACATTTTTATTACATTTAGGCCTTTTTTTACATTTAAGGCCATTTATTACATTTGAGGCTTCTACAGACCTTTCTCATAAATGGCAGTGATTTTAATGTTTTTTGTCTACATTCAAGTTTGTCCGGGTCAGCATCGCTTTGAGTAACATAATTTTAAACCAAGATTGAGGCTAACCGGATCAATGACCATATCAACAACAATGTCAGTGATAAGTAACTATGACAGTGAGTGGTTGTGGAGAGAACAACAGTATGGCATTGATGGTAGAAAGAACAGGTAGTTCTCTGGTAATGATTATGATGATGCTTGTAAGAGTGATAAAAATTGCACTGATAATGATCTGCAGATGTTTGTAATGAAGAACATAGTTCTCATGATGATATTTCATGCGCCAGTGTGAAATATACTGTTATAATATTAAGTGTCAGTGATAAAGTTGGTCCTGATGTCAAAGCTTGTAAAAGCAAAGAGGGTTGTTGCGCCAAAAAGGTTGTTTTGGGTGGCAACTCGAGATTGTCTGTCATTTAAAATTTACCATGTGTTAGAACTTCTTGGTTATCTGTTATTTCACTCCAGAGAATCTCCAAGGTTGGTTTAAAGAAATGTCCACCCAAATCTCATCTCTGAAATATGATGACCCAACCTCAGCAGGCCGAAAAATTATACAACTAATTCAAGCCTTGGAAGAGGTACTCTTTGTATTTTCTCTTTTAATTTAACTTGTCTACAATTGCTGGAATGGTAACAAACAGGACTAACTACAAAACTGGAAAAGTTTTCTGTGAAGCTATGTGAAGACCTTAATCCTAAAATGTTTCACAGTTCCTGGAATACTACCAGGCCTCCGCACAAGAGTAAGGCAACCTGGACCAGTTTAACTGGTTAGAGAAGTGAAGCCGTTTGAAATTGTGTTTTTGTACCATCCTTGATTTGTGTTTTCTTTGCTTGTATGGTATTAAGATTTTGTTAGTAACAGTATAAATCCAAACTATTACCTTAAAAGAAGAAAAACTTGTTTCTTATCTAGTAGTTACCTTGAAGCTGATTAAAAAACGCTTTCAAAATACAGGAAACAGGGTACAGTCAAAAAGGCTCTGAGAATTCAAGAAAGTTCGTTTTTTTTAAATTCCCTTTATGATTCTCAATGTCAAATATACACGAAACTATTGGAAGACCAGTTCACAGATGAACGAAACTTGTTTACATAACTGTCTTGTTAAAAAGTAGATCTTAGAACAAAGTTGTTTTCCTTTAGAGAATAGCAGTTTTATAGGATGTGCGAGATTGCTTTAGTTTATATACTTGAAACCGCCGCCAGGTTAGCCTAGTTGGTAAGGCGCCAGTCTTTTGTGCGGGAGGCCCGGGTTCGATTCCCGGTGCCGGACCTTCACTCA
>JAOBAT010077752.1:5248-20142 GCA_026413305.1 Hydrozoanthus tunicans | reverse complement strand
TAAGGTACACCGAGCTTAGCGCAACATCATGTAAGACCGCAACACCAAAGAGGAATAAAAGACGGTAGCGATCCTTGGTTAAGAGATTTTCTTTACCCTGACGAAGCAAGATTTCATGTCTTGTATACCTTAAGTTTATAAGATATGACATCCGAATTCATAAGCAAATAGGACTAACATTCACAATATCTCTATTGGAAGTTCATCACAGGATATATATGTACCCTGGGACTTTCCTACTAATATGTAATTTCTTCTGTATGTTTACCAACAGTCCTCAGTGTTCGACACGACAACTTTTTTTTTGGCAAACGAATAACAAAAGAACGAAGTTGTAAGTTTAAAATTACTTGTTTTTGTCCACACTTAAACCTTCCACAACTAACACCAACCTTGAGTGCCGAGAAACCCCTCAAACTTAAAAGTTTTTGTTCCGGCCTAGGGAAATAGGTGTTAGCACCATTTGTATTTCGATAAGATAGTAGTAATTTTTGTTATTGTAGTTTACAGTATTTCGGTAAGCAATTTAAGCATTGACTAGTATTGTCTTTGCTTCAATGATTTACGTATATTTGAACTTTAGATCAATTTTGTTACCTCAGTTTTTTAAATCTTAAAGGTGCGTTTAAAGGATTCTAAACTACAGACGCCTTCATTACGGCTTCGTCTATTTAGAGGAACAAAAAAAAACACACAAAACAACAACAAAAAAAACAAAAAAAAAGAACATAAAACCAATAACGTATTCCTTAAAACACTATTTCAAAGGAGGGAATTATGAAACAAACCATTTATTAGAATTAATAGAATTCTTATGTACTCATTTTAGCATTACTCATTTTATTAGGTTTTCGATAATATGCAAAATGGAAGTGGTGTATTGCGCTTAAGTTAGCCACCTTCACCTTACTCAACCGAGTTTCAAGAAGGAACATCCGCAACTTAAGTTTATCGTGAATTAAGATAACATTTAGAGTTTTGTTAACCACAATATGAAAACAGTAAGCAACGTTGGTCCGACATTAAGGTAGTTTGAAAGCAGATATCACTTCCCGTAAACACAATTAGTCTGTTAAGCGATGTTAATTGGTAATTAAACGTACAAAAATAGCAAGGTAACTATCTTAAATGTTCCGTTGTGAACAAATGAAAGTTAGGCGTCTCAACTAGCCCTTATGCGTGATTACTACCGGTTGCCCTGCACTAAATTTCTGTTACTTTATTTTCTTATGTAAACCAACCGCATTGTAATCTCAAGTGCTGTGTCGTTGTTGTTATTGTAAAATGACACTGAGGTCTCACGCCTCACCGATGTCCAGTCGTTCTCTGTTGTCTCAAAGTCTGCATGCAGTTCTAAGCAATTCAAGAAGCTCAGCCCTCGCAAGGCAGCCGGTCATGATTGCGTCCCTAACTGGCTTCTACGTGATTACGCCGAGATCTTGGTCTAACCTGTCTCCTCCATTTTAAATAGCAGCTTCAAGGAACGGAAAATTACCCCCCCCCCCTCCCCCCTTCGTGGAAGCTTGCTGACGTAGTCCCTCTTCCCAAGCAGGAATCTGTGAACGTATCCTTCAAAACATCTACGTCCATTCTCCCTAGCTCCTGTCATCTCCAAGCTTGCGGAGGAGTTTGTCGTTGTAACCCATGTAGATCCAGCTGTTCTCAGTATAATCGACCCCAACCAATATGGTGGTATCCCAAAATCCTCTACGCTCTTTGCTCTGACGTCGATGTTCCACCACTGGTCCAAGGCCACCGATGGAACCGGTGCGGCTGTCAGGGTAGTACTTTTTGACTACCAGAAAGCGTTTGACATAATTGACCAAAACTTGTATTGATTCAAAAGATCCTTGGTCTAAACATTCCCGGGTGTGTCACTAATTGGGTGACTGTAGACTGGAACCTAAGAGTCGTTAGAGCCTGGGTACAAGGGTGTTAGGGGCCATAGACACGTGCTTCGGTAACGTCAATTACTCAGTGTGGGGCCTAGCTAACAGAAAATTCCTTTTTACTGGCAGACGGTTTCGATATTTTCACGTTTCTAGGTCCCACAAGCGTAATGCACTTACATTCAAAATTGTTTTTCAATATACTGTTTCAATGGTTCACAATTTTAAATTTTACCTGAATGATTAAAAATGTATATATACCGGCAAAAAGTTCACTGATAATAAATTTTTTTAAAAAAGGTTTCCAAGCTTTCGGTAACTGAGCCTATTCATGAGTTCCTTCGTCAGGTAAAATGAGCAAAAACTAATTTCACATAGACTTACTCATTTACATCGGTTGTATATAGTTTTAAATACACGGCTCACACTGGCTTACACTGGTTAGAGCCTGGGTACAAGGGTGTTAGGGGCCATAGACACGTGCTTCGGTAACGTCAATTACTCAGTGTGGGGCCTAGCTAACAGAAAATTCCTTTTTACTGGCAGACGGTTTCGATATTTTCACGTTTCTAGGTCCCACAAGCGTAATGCACTTACATTCAAAATTGTTTTTCAATATACTGTTTCAATGGTTCACAATTTTAAATTTTACCTGAATGATTAAAAATGTATATATACCGGCAAAAAGTTCACTGATAATAAATTTTTTTAAAAAAGGTTTCCAAGCTTTCGGTAACTGAGCCTATTCATGAGTTCCTTCGTCAGGTAAAATGAGCAAAACTAATTTTACATAGACTTACTCATTTAGATCGGTTGTATATAGTTTTAAATACACGGCTTACACTGGCAAAAAATTACCTAGGCTTCCACAACTTGATTATCTGACAAAGTTTGTTCAAAGTTTCAGGGCTCTTTCAGTCATCAGCAACCGATTTGCAGAATGAACAAACGGTTAAATGATTGAGTAAATGAATGATTCTATTATTTTTATTTTATTCAAAACGTGATTACAAAAAACTATGTTGTTCGGCGTCCTTTTCGCTGACCGGTCCACGGCCAAACCTTCAACCCTTTGTGGGCCTTTTACAAAAATTCCCTTTGCAGGTGATATTCAGTGGGTTGAAAGCAGAACAGCCGTTATCTATGAGTTAGTCAAGGCATTATCCATTAATAAACAAGAGTCGCGGGGTTTTAAGTGTGAAATTAATATAATTCAGTATCATACAAATGAACGAAACTAATGAGCAGAACTTCAGCAAGAGATTGTCCCGGCAACCAGCTGGCCGGAGCCACGTCAACTATCACCCAGCATGCAACGCGTACCGACTAATTGAAGTTTACAAAATGGCGGCGGTTCAGAAACTAAATCCTGTGTTCGCGTTATTTGCGATTCTCTTTCTCTCATGTTTTTTGCTTGTGACGTCGTACAAGCCTGGAGAGCCGGTAATTGTTACACTTTCAGTATGATTTTTTTGCAAACAAAGGTTGAAATTCCTGTGTTCGTTTTCAGGTACCTATGTATGTCAACAAAGTGGGACCATATTTCAATCCGCATGAGACATACCACTATTATTCTCTTCCAATCTGCAGACCAGAAAAGGTAAGTTTTTTGTTCCGCTCATTATAATCTTTATAACGTTTTAACATCATGTACTGCTTGCTCTACCAAGACCAATATGTACGTGCTAATGCTTTATGGAAACAAATGAAATAGAACAAATCACGAATCACAAACGAATTTTTGATAGGTTGAGCATCGCAGCCTGACGTTAGGTGAAGTGCTGGACGGAGATCGAATGGCAAAAGCGATGTACAACATTCTTTTTCAAGGTACACAAGCATTAGTTTATCGGATTAAGAGTGGATTCATTCTATATAAACTGTATGCTAGTTCACCAAAGGATATACATACTTTTCTTGTCATTTCCGTATTCATTTCATAATTAGCAAATTACCCTCTTAGTTTTGACTTTTGTTGGTTGGTATTGAAAAAAGAGTTTTAAAAATGAAGTTTTTGTGACTAATGAGTCTGTGGAGAAAGGAAAATATATAAAGGTGCACCATTAATACGTGCGGACCGTTAGAATAAAGCTACTTCTTGACCTTGAGGATGGGAACAATATAGCTAATTTTCGAACAGCTTAAAAGTTTTAATTCTTCGCCGTATGTAGTCTTTTTAACGTTTTGAGCATAAGCCCTTCGTCAGACCTTAGTAAGACACAGCTGCCATAGATCAGCGAAATCTACAGTGATTTTACAAACAGGGTCAGATTTCTTTCTTTTTCATTTTAAAAACATTTACAGCTTTTTATGTTTCATTTTTTATCAGTTCAGTTGGGAGAAATTTACTGATGTGACCTTGGGGGGGGGGGTAGACATTGGGGAAGGGGGGTTAGGGATGACCATTGAAAAAGTACCCAAAATACCCTAAAAATTACCAAGGCATAAAACTGTTTAAAAACTTTAAAATTTACTCAAAAAATACCATTTCGAAATTTACATCATTTTTACCTGGATAGCTAGCCAGTCAATGCTACATCCATCCTTTTGCTGATTGTGATATGCAGTAAATAAAGTGGCATGCATGCATAATTATTGGGTGTTTGCTGAAAGACATTCGTCTTCTTGTTCAGTACACTTGTTTGCGAAAACAACTAACTGTAAACAGTCTATTAGCTTTGTGTTTTCAACCCTAAAAATCACCAGGCTCTTGGTTTAACACAGGATTTCTTTTAACAACCCCTAAAAATACTGGACTATTTATACTAACCCCTATTATTATGACAGTCATATCCCAAGATCACAGGTGACAAGTTATAGCTGTGACAAGAACAGCCCATGCTTCTAGGGGTGCTTAAATCCAAAAACTAAAAAATACAAACTAAAACTAACTTTATTTATCATCGTTATGCTGGGAGTGGTTGCCCATTCTCCCAAGCCAGTGGCTTTCGTTTAATCACTCGACGGCACGGATCTCGGATGACAGTAGATTTTGTGGAGGGAGGAAAACTGGAGAACCCAGAGAAAAAACCCTCGTAGTCAGAAAACGATTGACAAATCTTAGCCCACATTCAAACCCAGGACTCGATCCTAGGTCCACAGTGGTCGGAGGCACGAGTGCTAACCACTTGGCCATCCTGACTCCCCATTACACATCTTATGGAAGTAAAACGATACAGTATATAATGAAATACCTTAATTAAGGGACATGCATTCCCCACTCTCTCTAGCTTGCATAACGATGCATTGCAATCGGGGTGGGGACTGCAAGGGTTATGGGAGATACTTATTTACTTGCTGTTCATCAAATTTTGAAACTAGTGCCACAAGAGAGGGAGTCGCTGTGTAAGGTGAAGCTGTCCCAGGAAGATGTGAACAGATTGAAAGAGGCCATAGAAGATTTGTATTACTTTGAATTTGTTCTTGGTAGGTACCTTTGGTTAGTAACTTTTCTTTGGAATATCGAAAATTCTTAGGCTATAAGCTTCATGAGTTTTGCCAACTTTTTGAGACTTAAGATTATTAAATCCAGAATAAAGGAATAGCATATTGGTGGCATTGTTGCAATCTCTTTTTACTCATGTTATGATTATTTTGTCATTTCATGGACTGAAAATACACAGCCTATTTTATCACCAGTGATTGTCTTGTTAGGTAAATGGCACCAGCATATGAACCTTAGTTTGAGTTGTCATACCCTTCATAGTTTTCCATCCCCTATTTTCCAGACAGATCTTGTTTTACTGGTTTTGCAATGGGTTGCAAGTTCGAACCTTGGTCAAACCACTGTGTGGCCTTAAGCAAGACATTTTACCCATCATGTTCCAGTTAACTCAGCTTTATATATGAGTACTAGGGGCTAGCCTGTGATGGATTAGTGTTCAGTCCAGGGGAAGTCAAACAGTCATCTGTTTAGCACTATAGAAACCAGGCATTTGTAACAGCCAGGCCTGATGGGTCACTAGATCAAGAAATGTTTTGTTTTTAGTGCTTAAAGTGCATATGAAGTGAAAATTTTTATTACTTCAGTAGATAGACCTTGCTTAACGAGGAATAATGATGAAAAAAATTTTGCCAAAATCTTTCCTGGCTCTGGAGATATCAACCTTTTGTATCTGATGATGTCATGAGTGGTTCCGACAAATTTGCATTTTTCTAAAATCTGCTGCCAATCTGTAAAATTTAGGTGGGTTTGAGCCAGACTTGGCCTGATGATCCATCTGCCTCGGATACACCAATAATCTAACTTTAGCTAAAAAACACCGAAACTCTGTTGATTACATCATTTTGTAACCCTAGTTGTCTTAAAAGTATTTCCTAGACATGTTTTTGTTTGTTTAATAGATGACTTACCACTAAGGGGCTTTATTGGTCATTTAGAGGAGGGTGGCTTTCTGCCACACACCCACAAAACCTTCCTGTGGGCCCATTTACACTTTCACATCGAATACAATGGACCTTCGGTAAGAATGTTGTCTGTGACTGTTACAACTGACATTGAACACGTGATTACAGTACTCTGGTAATTCTGAAGTTGAACAAAATTTTCATATTTGTTTTGTCATTTGACAATCTTAAGCTAATTTTTTTTATTTCCTAGATTAAAACTGTGGTCATAATGAACTCAGAATTGAAATAACTAAAGAAGATTTCTGCATCTAAGTATGCATTTTAATAATAATAATAATAATAATAATAATAATAATAATAATAATAAAAAGAATGGAACATAAAATTTGACTGAGCAGGCAAGTGACTGGTACATGTGATAAAGCAGCAGTGAATTGCGTGGATTTTGTTTAAAAACTTTAAATTATTATATTTAAAAAGAAAAGAATTTTTTTACTTCAAACAATTGTAAGCTAATAATTCTTTGAATATTGTTATACAATAATATTATGACTATTATAGCCAGAATCCATATTGTTTTTATCATATGCCTCCAGCTACGTCAGCATTGCACATTTCAAACTTAAAAAATGTCCCAGGAATAGCAAGAAACTGTTTTGATTTCAAAATTTACTAAAGACTAATAGGTTCTACTTTTCATCTTAAAATTAACAAAGGAAACTTTATGAGACTTTAACGAAAACATCAATTTTAAAATGGTATTTGGTTCATTGTTCATGTGCATTAGAATATGATAATATAAATACTGTTTATTTGCCACATTGCAGAATGAACTGAATTAAAGGGCTAAAAATACAATGAATATGATTAAGACTAGAACTATTATGACAGTAAAAATATATCCTTGTCTATTATTTACATGTCCACATATCTACTATTGAATGAGATAAAGGAGCTAGAACACTTGGTCCAACAACAGCTCTTATCAGCATAAACCTTAGTTCTGTTGTTGTATTACACTTGCGTTCTTGTTTACTTTGTGAGCATTCAAGCCTGTTTATTAGTTATGCCATGTTGACAAGGCCAAACAAGGCGAAACAGCTGTCCACGGTTGCTAACACTCAATCAGTCTTAAACTATTAATTTTTTAGGGTTCAGTACAGGCTTTAGTTCTTTCTGACTTATGAGGACCTAATTAAAGAAAATAATCGTACCAATTACAAAAGGTAAAAAAAAAACACAAACAGGAAAGAAAGAGTATGTTTGGCATCAGTAGAGAATTACAAAGTCACTTTGTATTGCTGTTTTAAGGACCGTTTGGATTATAACAATTAATTGTACTCTGAAGTCCGTAATAGTACAATGTACTAATTATTTATTTTTGACTAAAGTTCTACTCTATATGGGCCTTATTTGGGATTGTACTGTTGTTAGTTTATGGCTTTCGGATGCCAACCATCTCCATTGTGCAGGTTTTCAGACTATCAGTATTCTTCTGCCGGGACACAATGCTCAGTATTTACATTATTTTGTCAATCCTCCTTTTTGACAAGAAGCAGCATCCATCTCTAAAATAAAGTAGTTATTTCATACTTTTGTTATTAATATTATGGTTTATTTTACAAACTTGTATTGGAAATCTTTCCACCTTATACTATTATTCCATTCTATCCTATCATTAATTTTGAAAGATTTTTCCACACTGTACTACTATTCTGCTCTATACTATTATTAGGGACTTCAGGGTACTAGTTTTTTTGAGAGAATTCCAAATTTTAACTCCAACAAATCTAGACTAGGCAATTCACATACACTCTCACATAATTAAGCATTTTTACCCTAGTCGATCCTAGTTACCTCATAGCTTGCAGTATGTATAACCAGTTTATTAAACAATTTTTAAATCTGTAGATTATCTCGGCAAATGTGAGTACCAGCAACCACCAACCGATCAGTTTGGATGAAGCAGAAGTGCCGCTGGAAGTTGAGTTTACCTACAGTGTTTCCTGGACACCCACTTCGTAAGTTAACCAACAAGAGCCACTTAATTAAGTAAAGAAGACTGTCTGATGAAAATTTATTTTCCAACCTGCTCTTGACTTTGGAATACTTGATTTTTTTTCATAGTGCTTCATATTCTCAGAGAACCAAACTCAAAGGAGGTGGCTCGTTTTTTCCAAAACGACTTGAGGTAACAGCTTACATAATCAATGTTATGTTTGGAGCAAAATATGACTTTAGTTACTGTTAGTATCAACTTTACAAGTAATGCTCTTATTAGTATCAACACAAGAGTAGAGGTTTATCTGAATCGCGTTGACTAACAAAGACAGAATTACTTTGTGTAGTTTGAAGTATAATGCAAATTAAATAATAACTTTAAAGGAATTTTGGCATTATATATAACGAACATGCATGGCATGGTTTTAAATTACTGAAACAAAAATGTTAAGAAATGTTTGCATACAACTTTTAAGGCAATGCATATAGATAGAAGAATAACACTTTTGAAGTTAGTGCAAAAAATCTTGTTTAAAAAGGGCACTTACAAAAAAATTGAGTTGTTTGTATTTCAGTTCATTCAAGCTCACGAATCATTATTTTTTAGCATTGTTGGTCTTTTAGTACAAGAAGGGTAGTTGATAAATTTTGGGCCAGTGGTGAGGAGAGGGGGGGGGGGGGACTAATTAGAGCTTTTAGAGTAGTTTGATATAAGATTCAATTAATGTAATTGTAAAACTAGCTTAAATAGAGCAAAAATTATTATTTTTGGTGATCTACTGAGATCAACATTAAAGATGTGAAAGTCTACAATCAGTTCTGGGAGGCTTAAAATCAGAGTATTTCTTGATACCTCAAGATATACATATCAACATTAGAGATGTGAAAGTCTACAGTCAGTTCTGAGAGGCTTAAAATCAGAGCATTTTTTGATACCTCAAGATATATATACTGTAATAAATCAAAAAATCTGGCTAAGAACTGTTTTTAATTAGATTGTAGTTATTTTTCATCATTGAGTTAATTCTACATTTAACTTTGATTTTTTTTTCCAGATCCACTGGCTCTCCATCATCAACTCAGTTGTTTTGGTGTTTCTGTTGATTGGGTTTGTGGCTATCATATTGGTAAGTCATTCAAACTGATGAATGAATAAGTCATACTTTAATTAAATTAGACAGGGCGGCCCTTAATTTACAGGGCCCTTCTGGTTACAGTACCAGTCTCCTGACTGAATCTCAGTCAGGAGACTGGTACTGTACCCAGAAGGGCCCTGTAGGTTAAAGAACAGTCCACAACAAAACCTGAATAATCAGATTTCAATTATATAACCAGACCATGATTTTGTAACTTTTAGGGAAGAGATAGGTCAGTAAGGGGGCTCATAAGGGACAGAGCTAATAAGGGAGAGGGCCAATCAGGGAGGAGGCTAATTAGGGAAGTGGTTAATCAGGCATGGAGCTAATGAGGATGGGAGCCAGAGAAAGGCTGACCAGGGAGAAGGCTAATCAGGGAAGGGGCTAGTCAGGGAAGGGGCTAATTAGAGAAGGGGCTAATCAGGGAAGGGGCTAATCAGGGAAGGGGCTAATTAGAGAAGGGGCTAATCAGGGAAGGGGCTAATCTGGGAAGGGGCTAATCAGTGAAGGGGCTAATCATTGGGGGTACTTATCAAGGAAGAGGACCAACCAGGGAAAAGGCTAACAAGGGAAGAGGTTAATCAGGCAGGGAGCTAATCAGGAAGGGAGTTAACGAGGGAGAAGGCATATCAGGGAGAAGGTTAATCAGGGAAAGGGGCTAATCAGGGGATAGCCTATTAAGAAGAAGGCTAATCAAGGAGAATGCTAATTAGGAAGGGGGCTAATCAGGAAGGGGGATAATCAGGGAGAGAGCTAATCAAGGAGTGGGCCAATCAGGGAAGAGGTTAATTAGGGAAGGACTTAAGAACGGCCGCCTGTAACAATCGAGAATCCTCCGTCAGTGACCAAATTTTCAAATCGTTCATATTTTGCCCAAAGATACCCTTTGGTGATACCTTATCAAAAATTGTATTTATAAGTTTCAGCGATTTTTTGTTTTGCAGAAGTTTGCAAAAATTTGAAATAACGGTCGAAGTACCGTTTTCCTTGCCATCAAACACTTGAAATAAGGTGAGAGAACGAAGTCTTGGCAAAGGCTTCAAATAGCTTCAATTGCCCTCAAACTTTACACAAAGGCAGAAAAACTACCAATACACATTTATCAGTAGACAAAATCTCCTTCATAAATTGATTTTATGATTTGTGAACTGTTTTGTAATCCTCCTTGACGAAGGCTAACAATGGCGGCAAAATATAGGCCATGTTTAGCAGCAAAAAGCTACACCTGGTACAAAACTTTTTAATAATCTTGCTTTGCTGTCTCAAAATATTATCATTAAACAACAACTGTGCCAAGTTTCAAGGTCGAACTCGCAACGCTTCCCGCTGAGAAACTATAAAAGTCTGTGCTAAATTCAGCTCAAATGACACAAGATTATGCTAATTAATTGCCTTTCGACTCAACTGACAAAATTTCAAATTTTATTTTAACACTTAGGTTTTTACCTGCGACTTCTCAAACGTCCACTTTTTATGTAAACAATTGTATTCAACGTCTTTTGAAACTATAAAAGGTGTATTTCTTTATTAAAGCTCCTAAAAGCTCAGTTTGAAATTAGCTGCCGTGTTAAATCTGTCAACAAATGCTGTCGACATTAACACAAGTGCAGGAGATCATTCAGAGTAGCCAACATCTCAGCATTGTAACGTTGGTTTTCAACAAATCACAGGAGATTTTAGTGTACTTTGACTAAAATAGTAGTTATGTAAGGTCAAGCTAATTTAACATGATCGAGCTGAAAAAACGCCCGACCATGATTTCTAACAGCACGATAAATATTGTCGTGATGACTGTTTGATTCTCGAGCACCGCATTCATGGTCATGCAAGCACTGCAAGATTGTTTGAGAATGTTTTGCCTAAGAAACATCAAAACTATTATCGAAATATGAGTACTAGTACTACAGGTTTGAGCTAGTAGCTCTTAAATTACCTTCTAACCAGTTGTTTACACTCGAGAACAGAACAAAAGCAACAAAAGCGTTTGAGTCCAGCTTACTGAAGAACTAATTATTGCGCTAATTTATGTAGCCTGATATAAAAAATATCATAAGAGCAAATTGACGTTCCTAGAAGAGCCGTGTCAGTACATAATTTTTTTCAATTCAGTCTTGCACTTTCTTTTGGTGGTGTTGTGAGCATTAGCGTCCATAAAGAGCAACTTGAACCGCACTTAGTCAGAATAAGAAAATGTCACGCAACATGTACGGCCGGCCAAGCAGTGTCATGTATTCCACATCCTTTCTTTCCTTTTGTTTTTGGACTGATCGACCGTACCCTTAGCTAACAACTTTATGTGAGAGGCGGTCTGTTTACTGCTAAAAATTGTGATAGTTTAACAACAGCAGAAATAGATCAGCTCATACCATCTAATTCCTAAAATAAAATGTATATCGAGTAAATTTTAAAGTCCTATTATCAAACTGATCAAAACATGGTTATATCGTTTAGTCATAATATAAAACTCATTGACGATGTCAATCAAATTTAGTTAAACAGTTCTGTGCATATGTATACTAAGAGTCATCCTCGCAGCCTATTGCATAAAACAACTGATAAGAATAATATAGGTACGATTTTAATAATGTAAGTTGTATAAGTAATAGAACTATCTTAGTTATCGCACGCTTTGCTTCGGATGATACATTATTTATTTTTTCAAAAATATCAAGAAAATTTAAACTAAAGTCAAGAAAGAGGGGGAGAGGAGAGGGGAGGACATTGCCTCCCCCCCTGCCTGGCCCCCTCATCACTTCCGTGGACTCTGCCATAGGCAGCCCACAAATTCATTTTGTGTGAGGTAGGCCAATAAAATCAAACGATTCACAACATTGGAGATAAATAGTTTAAATATTATAAACAAGGGTAATCACAAAAGGCAGCAGCCCCATAGGTGGACTCCTGCAGAAGGTTAATTCTTTTATCTATAATCTTAAACCAAGTTCTTGTAACTAATAAGCGTGGATATCCATGCGGGCTTAACTGAACGGGTGAAAAGCGAAACTGACTTGTGATCCATCGTTAACTTTGCTTAACATGATGATATCGATATCAGTTTATTATTCATGTACTTCATAAATTTACGCGATCCTATTTGAATAAGGCTGTTGGTTTTTCTTAACAAATTACTCAGATTGTAGCCTATCAACCCGGAAACTGCCTTTTGGCATTCTTTGCTTTGTGTCTTGCTATATCTGAAGGAACTGTGCACAGAGTTTTTCGTGTCCTCCAGCGGATTCCAAAAGCGGCCCTGTGACGTGGGCAAATGTTGAGGGCATGGTGTTGCTCTTCCGACAGAGAAAACCCCTGAAAACAATTTCATCTAATTAGAATGAAAAGTCAATTCTAGTTCTAAGTGCACAATGCAAATGAATTGATCAGAATAGCACAAAGCCTTTAGGCTTACCTGCTCTGGCTAAAAGCAGCTTCATTTCAGTCTCTATCCCACTATCGCTACATAGTTAAAAGTTGTTGGATGCCCAGTTACATCTTTCGTACACTCGTGGAGTGGTACACACTCAATTAGGCTAGGATAGTAACCAGATAGACCTGACAGGGACCAGGCTGGTCGAGTAGCCCACTATAGCTGCAGCTAAAAGCCATATAAAAAGAACGGAACATTTGCCGATTACAAGCCTCTACTTGATTAAATTCTGCAAATTGCGAAATAAAGAGTGAAAAATAAATTTTGGTCATATGTGACCACCAACAGTTGGTCGAAAGTTGCGTGACGTAGACATATATCAGATTTCGATCGTCAACCTGCAACCCGTACAAGTAGCGGATAAAAAGGCTCCCAAATCCTACAAAGAAAGTTTTATATTGTAGAAGCTGCTGTTGTGGTGTAGCATTGACATGGATGTACGAGATATGGTAGGTTTTCTTGTGTCTTTTTCGAGAGTAAAGAACAGCAATTTTAATACACTAAATCTTTCGACACTGTAAAAATGCTACACGTTTTTTTTTGTCAATACCCGGACTGTTTCGCTCTTTATTTTCAAATTATCAAAGCGGAGTTTGTTTAGAGTTTGCAATTTTACCGTAACATTAACGGCATTTTAAAAAGCTCAATGCGGCATCAGTTCTCTACAGGAGTGACAATAAGTATGTTTACATTGTCAGTTGACACAAATATGTATTTAACGACAGAATTATCTAAAAAGGCTTTCAACTATTTTTCACAGTCCTCTTAATCCCAATACTTTAAGGCAGTAGTTTGTCATTAGTTTAAAGAACCTTCACGGCTTCAGTTAGAGTTTATTATAAATAGTTGATAAGGTTGAGTGATCGGAGCGGCGTTTAGACCGGTTTGAAATGACGTGCTGACGTGCGACAGGATATAAAACAAGATCTAACGAGTGGAATATCCAGCTCAAATCGAATTTAAGTGGCTTCTAAACACTTTCTTAATATGGTAGTAGATATTTTAAGACCTGTGCACAAAAATGGAAGTAGTTTTAAAACAAGTTTATACTTTTATCGGCATGTTAAAAATCGAATAAACCTGAACAGTCTGAACAACCTCAGATTCGTCAACAAATCTCGTGTCATTTGAGCAGATCTTAGCACAGACTTTTATAGTTTCTCAGCGGGAAGCATTGTGAGTTCGACCTTGAAACTTGGCACAGTTGTTGTTTAATGATAATATTTTGAGACTGCAAAGCAAGATTATTAAAAAGTTTGGTACCAGGTGTAGCTTTTTGCTGCTAAACATGGCCTATATTTTGCCGCCATTGTTAGCCTTCGTCAAGGAGGATCACCAAACGGTTCACAAATAATAATATCAATTTATGAAGGAGATTTTGTCTACTGATAAATGTGTATTGGTAGTTTTTCTGCCTTTGTGTAAAGTTTGATGGCAATTGAAGCTATTTGAAGCCTTTGCCAAGACTTTGTTCTCGCACCTTATTTCAAATGTTTGATGGCAAGGAAAACGGCACTTCGACCGTTATTTCAAATTTTCGCAAATTTCTGCAAAACAAAAAATCGCTGAAACTTATAAATACGATTTTTGATAAGGTATCACCAAAGGGTATCTTTGGGCAAAATATGAGCGATTTGAAAATTTGGTCGCTGATGGAGGATTCTCGACCGTTACAGGTGGCTGTTCTTAACAAGGCAGGGAGCTAACCAAGGAGAGGGCTTATCAGTTAGAAGGCTTATCAATCAAGAAGCCAGTCAAGGAGAAGGTTAATCAAGGAGAAGTCTAATCAGGCAGAGGGAGCTAAATAAGGAGAATGCTAATCAGGGAGAAGGCCAATCAAGCAGGGAGGTTATCAGGAAAGGAACTAATCAGGGAGAAGCCTGGAAGGGAATTAGGGAGGTTAATTGGGGAAAGAGGTTAATCAGGGAGGGAGCTAATTAAGGAGAAAGCCAATCAGGGAGAAGGAAAATCAGGGAAGGGGATAATCAGGAAAAGGGCTAAACTGGGAGGAGGCCTATCAAGTAGGGGGCTAATCATGGAGAAGGCCAATCAGGTAGGGAGCTAATAAGGGAGAAGGCCAATCAGGTAGAGAGC
>JAOBAT010077751.1:30923-43567 GCA_026413305.1 Hydrozoanthus tunicans | reverse complement strand
TATGAGGGTAGGTCATTTTTTGAACTTGTGCCACATTTTTTCATTCTCACCCAGTCGTTACAGAGAGTCGCTCTTAAAGACTTGTTGACTTTTAATGGACGATTCCAAAACTTTTCATGACAAGACATTGATTCAGAAAGAGGCTCATGATTATCTAAGACGAGTGCTTAACTGCAAAGTATCACCGTTTAGAATTTTATTTTAAAATTTTTGGCACGCACTCAGTGTTTTGTAGGAACTTTTTTAGTAAGAACGTCAGGCTGAAAATTGGCCAAATTTAAGAACACGTTAAGCCACGCCGAAGGCTGAGTAGTGCCCGAGAACTTTATTTTGTTACTTTACGGCACTAAATCACGGATTCATTCATTTGATTTCTTTCTAGATTTGTAGAAGAGAAGTAGATTTTTTATTTAATTGGTCAACATGCACAAACCGTTTATGAAACGTTCACCTGCTGTGTGAAGCCACTGTCCACGACCCCCTTGAATCTGTCGGGGCAATGGATTTGACTGAAACTTAATAAAAAAAACGGCGAAACGGCCAATATAAAGTCGAAAGTACCGCTGGCAAAGAGCAGGCTCATCTCATAAGTGTTAGCAACCGCCCCAGGCTTCTCTCACGGCCAAAGGTAAATTCGCACGAAAACTTCTTCTTTTTGAAGTTAATTTTCAGTAAGCTTATGCTTAAAAGATACTGAGAAACAAAAGGCATTTATCTAAATGGCTACTAAGTGTTTATTTTCTAGCAAAGTTTGGTTTGAATTGGAGGACATCGAAATTTGCCGATGTTCGTACCTTAAGCCAAATTTACACAAATGTGAACTGAAGAGAAGCAACAACTGGTTCAAAAGTTAGGATGAACAACACCAACCATTTCTACTCGTCAAGACGAGCAAAATGAATAGCTATGTAGCTATGAATAACTTTATAGGGTTTCATCAACTGGTTCAAAAGTTGAAATGAATAACACCAATCACTTCTTCAAAACTAGCAAATTAAACGGTTTCAAAAACCATTTTAAAGGTTAGAAGAATGAAAGGCATAAATAAAAAGATTTATAAACTTCATAACCGCAAAGCGAGAGTCGAGGTAGTTTTGATGTTAGTTTGGTTTAATTCAAGATAATTAAGCAATAAAACAAAGTGACGGAAAATGGAGTCTTCCATCACTCTTAAGTGAAGCCTTCCGGAGTCATTAGTTTAAGTTAAGAGTTTAATCTTGTTTGTTTTTGCTTACTTTGCATGGTTTTTGACAACAAGTCATTTGTATAGTCACGTCAAACGCTGGTAAACGGATTTCAAGTAATTAACATTGGCTTTGGATTTTTATATTCGACAGAGCAAAATCTTATTTACAGCATAGCAGTTGGAGCAAGGATTAGGTGAGTCTTCTTTTAACGAACTTCCTTTTGGGTTTCAAAGTCGAAAAGTTGCTAAACTTTAACTTGATGGTAATATTACTTGAGCCTACTTTTCTTTACACTGAACAAGGCGAGGGTATTTTACAGAGCCTCAAGAACTGGTTCACTAAAATCCTGGACTGAGGAATAACTTCAATCATTTCTATTCTTCAAAACAAGCAAATTGATCGGTCACTTTATAAGGTTTATCAACTGGTTAAAAAGTTAGATTGGATAACATCAATCACATCTAGTTTTTAAAACGCGTAAGATGAGTATTGGGTCACTTTATAGGGCTTCAAGAACTGGTTCAATAAAATGTTGGACTGAAGAATAACCATTTCTATTCTACAAGGCAAGCAAAGTGATTGGTTATACTTCACAGGGTTTCACCAACTGGTTAAAAAATTTGAATGAATAACAAGCAAAATGAATAGTCGCTTTATAGGGCTTCAAAAACTGGTTCACTAAACTGTTGGAAAGAATAAAACTATTTGTATTCTACAAGGAAAGCAAAGTGCATGATCGGTCACTTCATAGGGTTTCACCAACTGGTTCAAAAATTTGAATCAATAACCAGAAAAACGAATAGTCGCTTTATAGGGCTTCAACAACTAGTTCAAAAGTTTCTAGACTTAGTTGGAACTGCTAGAAGTTGTGATCTTTTACTTCTGCTCTTTAGTTTCGACGGGGGTCTTTAGAATTCAGTTTGTTTGCTCTTGTTCGCTGACAATATCTTCATTAAACGAGCAACTATTGTTCAGTAAGAAAACACTGGTTTACATTTATAGAATTTTGCTTTGCTTTCTGGTTATATATTTCTGATGAATATTTGAATATTTGAATTTTTGTTTCTGTGTACTTTTTATGGATTTGTGCTCTTAGGTCAAAGCACAAGTTCCCTAAAAGTTGAATGAAATTAAAATAATCTGCACGAGGCTCAATTCAAGTTTTTATAAGACCATTAGTAAAAAAGAAGTTGACTTACCACGAAATATATTTTTCGAATTAGTTTTATTCCGTGCACTCTTTTTCTTGTAGCTATTAACACCTTAATGAACCATTTAAGCTCTTATTCCCACGATTTTAAGCGACTAAGAGATTTAGTTTGCACTGACTTTGTATTAGGCTAATGAAGACGAAGGCTCGTTAGAACTTTAGAGATCAAAAAAGCTGGAACCTTTTTTTTGACAAGCGTGCAATCACAATTTTAGATGCACGAGAAAATATTACGGTTTCCTTAAAAATTAAGAGTATTCACTGACCGACTGCAGGTGCAAATTATAATTGCTTTTTTAACTCCTTCACTTACTCTGATCAGTTCATAAAGTGACAGCTGCAAAAATATGACGGTTTGTCTCGTTATTTCAAGACAACATGCCTGAGGTTTAAGCGCTCTACGAACTAAATCAATTAAGCTGCATATAGTCAAGTGGATCTAATTAAGATCAGGTCTGCAACTGTCATTTGCTAAAAACATGCGTAAGCCTAACCACCGCGGTAGAAAATTTGGCACCGTTTTCTGAAAAAAAAACTATAAGAGTGAACAAAAAATAGTGTTATTTGAACGCCTATGATTTATTTCTTGTCAGTTAGCATTTTAGTTTTTGCTTAACTAATGATGTCTTCGTATCATTCTCTAGCGCGCTGTGCGTCCTACACTCTTCTTTTATAAGAACGTCGAGTTTTCCGACTCAGGCTGAACGTTCTTAAATATATTTTCAGGATATCAGCCTCAATTGTTTTTAAACATGTTCTTAAAATATCTTTACTGATTTTGATAATACATGCATGAACGTAAGTCGTACAGTTGTATACATACTATAAGAGTATTAGCTGGTACTGTCTTTCTTGCTAGTTTGTCTCAAGAGATCTATCTGTTAGAACTGCGATTTGGTAAATAGAAAAACATGTGATGTAAAATCGTTATCTGGGAACTTTAGTTGAGAAGCCCACCGAAAAGCAAATGTTTAATAACACTGTATGAATTATTTGCAACAGGTTATCATCATAAATAAATGTTCTTCACCTTTTCTCAGCCTCAGCATGCTCTTAAACTTGTTCTTAAATTTTTGGCAATTTTCAGCTTCATGTTCTCATAAAAAAGCTTCTTCTTATAAAAAAAAAAGAGTGTATACTCTTATCTGTAGGAGAAAGACCCCGACCCCCTTGGGCGTGTTCATTCTACTAAACTGCTCAGAGTCCAAATAACTGATACATTTAAGTGAGACTATCGCGATGTCTTGCTTCATCCTGTTACGGCGTCCTAGCTAGCTGGGGAATATTAGGAACTTTACCAACGACCAGCCCGGAAAACATTTAGTTGAGAGTTTGGTTCTGTCACGCCTTTACTTTAATGACATTTTATATCAAAATACTGATCGCCATCTAAACAGATTACAGCGTATCCAGTTTGCAGCAGCCGGTTATGTCTACGGGCACTATGTAAAGAGTACTAGCTGTATACTTAAACTAGGCTGGTTACCAATGAAAGACCGTAGGCGAAGACACGTTTTAAAGGCCACCACAAAACCCTATACTGCAATATTTGGCGAAACAACCTACATCGCGAGCAAGTAAATTATACTGGAAACCTACGCTCATCTAGTTTTATTAATCTAGTCATTCCTCTCGCTTCTAACACTTTTCAACAGAGCGCGTCACCCGTTCAATTCCTGACCAGCAAATGCGAAGAGCCGTTTTGTAAATGGATACATTGATATCAAACGTTTATTATTACTATCATTATTGTTATTATTATTATTTTTATCATTAGTATTAATATTATTATTGTTATTATTATTATTATTGTTATTATTATTATTATTATTATTATTAATTGATGCATGCAAGTAGAGACGTTATAAAAGCTAACATATGCCGAAAATGATCTTATAATAGCAGTAATTTTAAATGATAACATAAATCATGATGATGCTAAGAAAAATCTACAGAAGCTGTTAAGCCGAAGTCGAGCCAAGTGAATAGCATCACTCTAAACATCGCCAGAACATTCCAGATCGTGAGCGCTCGAGACCTTCCCAAGGTGTAGATAGGTGATGTCTTTCCAATCGACAGCTGTTCTCGCACGTAGATTCGTTTTCTGTGTGCTGGTGCGAAGCGTCTAGTTTGGAAACGGTTTCTTTTTGCAATGCTTTCGGAATGGTGATAATGTGTCCTTCCATAACTGGTCCGTCTTCTATGGTTATCTCGTCTCTGTAAGAGGCAAAAGTGGCTTGTTGAGGATTGGTACTTGTTTAATATCTGAAGGCCATCCGATGTATGTCTGCTCTTTCAATACGTTTTGCTCTCGATCGGTCCTTGTTGCAACTTGGATTCTCTTGATTATATCATTGCTTAACTGAGGGCATATCTTATGGACATTCATGCCCCTGATTTCGCCGGTTTCCTCAGTTGATAACCTTCACAGTGCGTCTGCAATTTCCACAGTCTTTCCTAGTTGATACTTTATCAGGAGACCATACGGCTGGAACCTGAGAACAAATCGCGGAAGTCTTGGGGGGAGCTGATGTCTGGTGTATCAGGTGTGTGCTTTTAAGCGGTTTGTGGTCGGAATGGACTGTGAAGTTGCGACCCAGTTACAGGTAAATATGAAACCTTTCACAAGTATAGACAACAGCTAGTATCGTATCCTTATATCGGTCAGTGTTTTGCTTCCAAAAGCAACAGGTTGGTTGTTATGCAAAAGAGCTGTACCTAGTCCTTGGCGCGATGCGTCTACTAAAGGACTGTTGGTCAAAGTAGGTTAACATTACTACGTTGCTTACGGACTCTTTCGTTTTGTCGAGAGACATCTGGTAAGTGGCATTTCAACAGAAGGATTGTGTCTTTTCAATGACCAACTCTCGCAATGGCCCCGTAAGGTATGAATATAATGGACCCATGTGTAATTGGCCATACCCAGGAAAGTCTGTACTTCTTGTTTTTAGGTTGGCGGTCCCATCATTTTGAGGGGTGACACTTTGTTGGAATCTGGTTGAACACCATCTTAGCTGCAAAATATCTAAATTTATAGGGGTCAACCTCAAGCCTGTGTTTTTATATCCACTGATCATCCCATGGTTATCAGCGTCACGAGCTGCTTCTAGTTCTCCATGAATTACTATGTCATCAACAATGCCAATGACTCCAATAGCCGTTATTTGTGTCAATTTTCGAAAATACTTCAGCTCCGCTTAGCTCGGATAGTGTCTCTTCTAAGGGCGATGTCGCGTGGTGCTCTCGCTTCATTGTTGCATTCAGGTACTTCGGGTCTAAACACAAGCAAAGCTTTCCGTTTGACTTGGTCTGTACAGGGGGCTGTTCACCCAGGCTGTGGGATCACCTTCCAGTGTCTTGGCTATGATGTCGTTCTTCACCGTGTCGCCCAATTTTTTTTTTGATCTCGCCTTTCATGCTGATGAGTACTTTGCGCGAGGGGTGGACCACTTGAGGTTTTGTATATAGGATCGAGATTAATATGGAATTCAACCTGAACTTTCCTAATCAGTCGAAGCATTCTGGGAAAAGAGTTGTAGCTATCTACGAGGTTCTGAGTTCTCCTAGGTGGAGACTGCTTTACGTCGAGGTTGATCTTGAGAAGATTTAGTTTTGCGGCTGTGCGAAGACCCATAGTAGCTGGGCCTTGAGTGTCTGTGGTGTAGAGTGTTGCTAAAGTATTGCTGCCTTTGAAATTTTATGGAATTTCAACTCTACCAAGATCTTTAATTTCTAACCCAACATTAGCGATTGATGTTTTAACGAAGCTAAGATCATCGCAAGACCATAGAATTTTTGGAACTTCAACGCCTTTGAGAGCCATACTTTTTTTCCTTGAACCACGTAATAACGTCGAGTCGATTGTTGTTGTAATCGATGTGAACTTTAAAGCGGCGCTTTAATACGAGATTACGAGCAAAACTTTGCGTTTGGATGTTGATTCGAATGCACGGGGAACTCTATGGTTTTTTCTAGTTTAATTAATAATCAATATACGGTGGATGGCTCCTGTTCTAAGGCTAACAAGCCTGTCTCATTTTGATATATCAATGCGCAAAATCACATTTAACCATGCCTTTGCCGTTTGCCCCCTAGTTCAATTCCCACTTTAACAAACAATCCAGTTTTTAGGTTGTCAAAAAACGGCTTCCTTTTTATCTGTTCTTCTTTCGAGTCTCTCTGACGTAGAACTGAGACTTCTTAATCCTTTCAGCCCCAGTAAGTTATCAACATATAACTTCTCCTTATATATCATACAAAAATAGGACATTTAGTATTGAGAAAATAAGAATTGATCACCGAAAGCAGTTTATCGAAGATGAAAAGTAAAATTCTCCAAAATCTGCTCCATGAGAAGTATAGGCTCTAGTTGAGAGAACTTGCAAAAACTGCTGAGACTGAAAGGATTAACTTCACACAAGGAACCCTGTTTTGTAACGACGTGAACGACTAAAATTATAAGCGTAAAATAAATATTTATCTATAAGCTTAACACACAAATCCGCTTAAATCTTTCCTTCTATATATTCATTAGCGACAAATAAGTTATTTAGATTTGCAGAGTTGGAATTTATAAATGTGCGTTTGCAGTTGTATTAAGTAGTGAAGTCCAACTAATAACACGGAGTGGAAATGAAATATAGTTTTATGTTGCGATGTTTAAAATTTGTTAGTATGAAATCACCTAACGTTTTTGACCATTTTGATGAAGGGATTGAAACTAATATTGCGTAAGTTAATTTATTGGGTATGTTGTACCCGGGTGGGTAATAACTAACAAGTGTGCCAAAATATAGCGAGAGTGTGTAAACACTTCTTGAACTGAGCGTCTGGTTTTAATATTCATACTGCCAAAACTCGACTTTACGCAAACTTTTTAACCAACCTGTGCACGAAACCCTCTAAATTGGTCACTTCTGTTTGCTCGACTAGGTTTTTCAAACCAGTTCATGAAATTCTATATACAGTGTGAACATTTTTTGTGCTTCCTATAACAAATATGTCTATAGAAAACATGTATTATTTCAACAAGAGAAAAGAATTACAATTTTCAGTTGAAGTTTTGCTTATATTTATTCATATTTTTGCCGGAAAAGTGTTAATTGCGTTGTGAAGTTGAAATCATATTGAAGATTCTTACGGATTCATTATAGAAAGTGCTAGAGAGAAATTGCAATTGCAGAATCCGAAATTAAAACGGCATATCAAAATTTGTCCGCAAAACAAAACAACTAGAGTTACAAGAACCGAGGAAGAAGCTTTAGAAAATGGAGAGTCCATTGTTTTATTTTAGGTGGCGGCAAACGAGTTAAAATCAGTTCTCACAAAAGTAAGAACCATGTGTAGGATGGCGATGTAGGATTGTCTTGACAATTTTTGAATTCAGTTCCTCATAAAAATTTCTACTCTGAACCAAAAACCTTGTTACTACGTATAGAAATTAGCGTGGCTTTGAAAAGCTTTGAGATCATCCAATTCCCGTATTGCCTCAAACTCGCGGCAGGTGGGTTATCGAGTATGACTCTAAAAACTGATCTGATGACAAGTAGGGCGAGCTATTCCGAAATTCTTGAACAAACTGTTGATAAATCTCAATCGGCTCAGGATAAAACCTATTTGACTAATGAGAAATGGGCAATATACCTGCTGAACACGATGTCAACAATTAAGAATCGCAGACTGGTGATCAATTCACTACAGTTGATTAATAACTTGGTGATTTATTACACACTCTCTATCCTCTTGTTTTGGTCAAAATAGAATATTAAAGCAAAACAAGATCAAGTTTTGTTACACAAGGAGTGAAGTTGAGACTGTAATTAATACGATAACAAAAAAGTTTAGAGAACACTGTTTAAATTACGATGACAAAAAGGGTTTGGAAGACACATTTCTGATAAAGGACTAGCAATTTCCGCAACAAACTTTAAAACATTAATTAGTCAAACTATTAACGCCAACTTTACAATAAGGCAGCCGAGGAAGCAAGACAAAGTCACACAAATATTATGGCTAGGGTTTGTAGATGTTTGAAAAGGACGAACTATGCTTTGTTTTTTAATGAATTGATAGAGTTTTAAACATTCATAAGTCACTAGGTTAATGTTGCTAAGGAAGATGTTGAGAAAATGCCCAACGGCTTGTAGGATAATATCTGAAGTGAGGTAGCCCTTGAAGATAACATCGCCTTCGCTTACTACGCTATTCTATGTGAGCTTGTCAATCTAAGTAATTACAAGAAGAAAAGCGGACACAAGCTCTTGTGAAAGAAAACCTAATCATTTTGGTCACAGCGCAAAATATGCTGTTGCATGCTGCGGGACGGAAATTAAATTGACTGGAATGATAAAATGGAATTGAAAAATTTTGAAGATAATTTAGAGTACAACATTCCGCATAAGAAATGTGAAATTGTGATTGCCATGTACAAAGTATTAAAAGTGAGGCACTTGAAATTTAGTATTCCAAAAGAAAGTTTCTTTACGTTTTATACTTCACATCAAACAGTTTTTTTATTCAATGTAAAACTAAGAAAAATACTTAGCTCTCAGCGTTGTTGATACTCAAGGCACAAAAATTAATTTGTATTATTACATTTTCCGACGAAGTTCATAAGAGAAAGATAGTAAACACATTCTACCAGTCAATAGAAAAGTAATTGAAATTGTAACTATACCGTTGGCTGAGAACATCTCAGTATAATTGTATTGAGCTCTTTCTGTAATTTCCAAGACGTTATCGGCGGGAGACCTGGAAATTTGTTCTTATCAGAAAGGTAAAATTCTTTAGCGTTGAATTCCTTGTAATACAAATAACTTTGATGATTGAAGGGAGCAGACCTGTCAAGACAAAACTTCACAGCTAAAAGGTACTTTTTTCTCTTTGTATATCTCCCTTGAGGTTCTGTCATAAACGCTCTACTGTTGATAATGAACCAGAAATTATCGCCTAGACACCACACACTGTTTTTCTCCAACAGTCAGGAGTAGTTTTCACACTAAGGAACTATAAGATCATTCATCTCGACATTTTTGTCGTAGCTCATGTTGAAAAACCCCTGACCAGGTTTCTGTGGGGGTAAAATTATAAAAGAGAGAGAGATAGAAAAGAGCTAATATCCACTAAGGTAATCCACACAATGTATAAAGAATAGGATTTATGGAACACATGAAGCAAAGAAAGAGTCGTTCAGAAGGATTTTAAAACAGGTTGTTTTGAGTATACTGGTGTCCATAAACAAGTACGTATACACGATTTGTTTTAATAAAGAAACTCGCACTGCGGATCACCTCAAGTACCTCACCTTTCCTATTTTAAATTGGTAAATTGAACCTGCCTTAAAGTGTAATATACTTTTACTAAATTTAACTTTTAACACGTTTTATAAAACATCAATTGATACGATCCTGTTGGTTTCGTTTACCATGCGGCTTTCGACTGCCCGGGGTACGTAGTTGATGGTCAAACGTCGGCCGGGGCCGAGACTGTTCAGTATCAGTATATACTACAATATAAGAACTAGAAAATCATGAACACCGTGCAGGTAATAACAACATTATTTGGAAGATACACCAAGCTCTCTCGCTGTGCTAATCGTGAGTTTGAGCCATGAAACATTTTTAAAAACATTTTTCTTACCGGTTCTTCAGTTGAAGATGATGAACAAACCTAAATTAGCACGTGTTTGGTTATGTTGATCTTAGTTTGGTCAAAGAAGTTACATTTTACTGTACTTGACGTGTTGTCAGTAGCTATAACGCTAATGGTGTTAGTAAAACGGAATTTGAGCCGAAAGCCAATAGGGATAAATTCAACTCCTCATTTAACAAGTACAAGCAGTAATAGTAATCTCCATTTCACTAGAGTAATCCCTTCGGTATATATTACTGGTATCCTAGAAACTATGTAATATTAATAGTTTAGAACATAATTTATTTTAGCCTGTGAGCAGACGGTTTTCATGGTTTCCTGTTTAAGCTTGCAGTGCAGGCTAGTTCATTTTCTTAAGAACTTTTTTCAGCAGAGGCTGAAAATGGGGAAGTGACAGGAGAGAAGATATTAAGAAGATGATGCAGAGTAAACCTAGGTTTATAGGAGTCTTTCATCTGCTTACTTGAAGGGCAGTAAGAATGAAAAACATTCTGAACACCGATTTCATTCACGTGCTTTCTGAACCACAGAAACAAGCAATTCACAAACAAAGGTTACAGTAATTTATGAAAACTGAAATCTCCGTAAATTTGATGACAAAAAACAGCAGTTAGCTCAACTTGCATAGTTTACGTTCAAACCCTAAAATGGAAATACATTTGTTCGTCACTAACATTTTGTTTAAGAGCACTTTTCAGTTCGAGCCTTAAATTACCAAAGAAACTAATAATAAAGTCCAGTTTTGGTTTCGTATTAGCTCATAGTTAGACTCTTTCACACAGGGGTGCATAAAGGCCAACAAAATATAGTGCAAAATCAATATGTTTAATCCTATATTGGTTGTAAAAAAGCACTTAGACATGAAAAAACGCGATATACGTTGAAGTACTCAAGCTTCGTTCAGTTGTATACGAAACAAAGTTTGCTCTTCCAGAAAAGTTAAAAGAGTATTTCGTTAAAAAAAAGTTTGTCTTTTTTAACCGAAATGTTTTTGTTTGCCCAGATCGATAATAATCTAAGCTCTTGGTGTGATGCGATTAATGAAACTCCGCTCAGCTGCCGCCCCGTTTTAACATCTATTGTGAGTTGAAAAGAATGCGTCCAACCTACAAACACACAAAGAGAGAGATCAGTTAACATTTAGAAAAACAGTAAAACAGTGGGAGTCGATCTAGCTAGCTAGCTCATGGTGTTTCAGCCACGCAAGTAATGTTTTTGAATTATCTTCGTGTGTTAAACTACCGACTCATTAATCAGAGTTCAACGTTATTCAGCAAACTAAAAAAAGGCGAAAGCTTGGTATTGCTTTCAAATATTATTGTACTGTGTATTTTAAAGTTGAATCATTTTTGAAATATGACTGAACCAGTACAGCAAAACATTCACAAAAGCAAACCAAAAAAAGATTTTTTGTATTTTTAAAGATTGTTCAACTCAGTTTCTATAAATAATCAAAGCATCAATTTATCCAAGTGACTATGAATTAAAGGTTTTAAATACGTCTGGGTTTCAGCAGAACCTTTTACCAAATCATGTTCAAATCAAGACGCATATTGCTCAGTACATAAACTTCAATAGCACGCTTTTTTATAAGAACAAACTTTCTAAAAACAAATCAAGAATTAGCAAAGAACAACCAGTAGGCTGAAATTTTGATCACTTATTTTTAAGAATTTTATTTAACCCTAGTAAACAGACAGAAATGTGATCCAAACCATACGCGTGCACTTTTCATCAAGTATTCTCTACTTATCGCGTACCCAGCGATAAGATATAACAAACATATATTTCTTGGCACCTTTTTTTCGGATTCGGGTAATTAATCCACGAAGAAGAACAATTAAAGAACATATTGAGGCTGAAATCGCCGAAAAGTTAAGAACAACCCAGCCTCAGCCGAAAGTTAGTACTGGTTACGTGAACTTTAAAACTTAAAGTGCTATTTATTATCAAGAACAATACCAAGAAACATTAAAATTTTGCCCTTTTTTCATCGTTTTGTTTATACAATGGCAACAATCAAATCTCCTGGGTAGCATGGCGTGTCTTATCATCTAAGTCGCAGTTACTTATAGGAATTTATTAAAATAGCTCTTTGGAAATCAATCATCAGTTTTTAATTTTATGACCGTTATCCAGAAAAGCAACAGCAGGACTTGCTGAAGCAAATTGCAATTGTAGTTGCTTGCTGTCGCAACACAAAAGCTGGAAGAAATAACACGCAAACTCTCCCTGAATAAAACAGCGGTTTTCAGGTATGTAACATCCTAGAGGCTTGGCATGAATTGGAACAATTAGTTCATTGCATGTGGCTGTGTATCAAATTTTTTAGGAAGAATTTTGCCATAAAAAAAAAGATATTGCACAGTATAAACAGATTGACTTCCTGTTAGATTTTTACCAGATGATTAAAAACCGTTCAAAGTTTATTTTTTTGTACTTCACACGTAGTTTCACACACAGCAATTATTTCCTTGATTTATCCTGTTTTCTTGGTGACACCATCTTGCTATTCCACTCCTTAGTTTCACACACAGCAATTATTTCCTTGATTTATCCTGTTTTCTTGGTGACACCATCTTGCTATTCCACTCCTG